>KK115546.1:572-10876 GCA_000611955.2 Stegodyphus mimosarum
AGCTTTAGTAGATTTAGGCATGATAATTCCTAACAGTACAACCACAAATAAATCAATAAGCAAGAGGAAGCTAAACGGTCTGGTATACTACTGACAACTGGAAGTCTAAGACAATCCCCACAAAACTAAGTGGCATAAGGTAACAATTGGGTAGAAATTCACTATTCCTGTATATGAGCACACAATGTAAACAATTATCATAAAAATTAAAACAGCATGTGTGTAAAAATCTAATCCACAGTGAATAATGTCACATACAACAGTTCAAAATCTTCACTTAAAATCTAACTGCGTGTTAGTGTTTGTGTTGTTTTCACTTTAGAGTCCAAAGATCATGTGTGAAAAGTACAAATTTGTTATGCACCCTATACTGAATCAATGCACAAAATAAATTTACTGATGAAATAAGCACAAGATCAATGCATAGACCTGTTACTGAAACTCACAAAGCGGGGGTTAAAGTATCAAGTCTAAACATAGATACATGAAATCAAAGGAAATATCATTAAACACAAGTACTCCGACCAGGCCTGAGCTCGAAATTTCACGGCACCAGATGTTGTGTGGCAATTGTCACGTCACCAAATGTTGTGGTACCAAATGTTAAATACTAACTGTTACAATAATTTGCCTACAATAATATCAAAACCCAAATTCTCATTTGCGTTGTGTATTACTAACCCGAACAACCCCTAAGACCAAGCAGGAGTACTGGTGTTAAAAACATTCACACAAGTCATCATAAGAAAAAACTCTGTTTAACTCGCATAAGAATAATTGATTCAATAACATAAGCAATACAATTCGTGAAGAAAAATTTAGAACAAGCATAAATTAATGTATATAATTTACTCACTCAATAATTAATTAACAAATAACTGCAATTGACTACACATTAATCCATAATTCTAAACTAACCAAAAATCACTACATAACAGTCTTTTCTGTAAAAAAGAAAGGTCCAGTGTCTCGGTTGTCCATTAGTCCACACCACACATTAACCTTTGGGCCTCACGGTGCCTAAACATAATATTGCAATAGTTGCCAAAAATAAAAAAGAGAAAAAATGCAATTAATAAGCAGACGATATTTAGAAAAGTACAGATATTTAGACTGGAAAATGAAATTATTTGAAATTAACCACACGCGCAGACGATATTTACAAAAGTAAAGATATTCAAACCTGAAAACGAAAATATATAAGTTATTCCATCAATAAATGCCATAAGTTTGTTTATATCTTCATTAATTTATGAAATATTAAACATCAAAATGGGTCCGGAACTTTATAAACACCCTGCATTATGGTTTGTAAGAACCAGCTAATGTTTTCAAGTGCATTTTCAGGATTTCCACGTTTGTAACAGAAATAAAACATAAAATAAAATTTAAAAAAAATCTGAAAGCTTTCAGACTTTATACTAAGTCCAAAGGGGTGTTTTTGTAACGTTTCGTGGATTACTTTCACTTATTATATGTCATGTTCTTCGCATTTAAACCATAAAACTCAGTTCAACAGCAATATCGCAAAATAATTTAAAAATGAGCATATCTTTAGAATTTCCGATACACAATCTCGCGCGCTGGAGATAAAAGTGTTTTTTTTTCGTACAGTGTTGCCATTGCTTGCTTTGAAATCGTTGAGTTTAAAATAGGTAATAAAACAGCTTCCACAACAGCCAAATTCCACAACCACATCAGCCAAATTAATAACACAGCGAAATTCCGAATTTGAACTTCTAGATGCCCATATTCGGGTGAAAACGTACGTTATTCAAAATTTGATGGCTATAGGTACCGTCGTTTTATCATAATGCGAGAAACATATATATATGTTTCTCGCATTATGATTCTCCATTATTTAATTTCTTTAAATATAATACAGGGCTGTAATATTCGTCGGCAACAGTTTAAAAAAAACCGACTTTTATAGTAAACCAATGCAAAATGCCAAAACGAAATTAATAGTCCTTCTGGGCTAAGGCCCTTTGGGCTAAAAATAAATACCACATAAATCAATAAATCATCCTTTCCAGAACTGAAAATATTTACTTTTTCATTTATCTTCAGAACTACCTGATATATATATATATATTAGAAATGTATTTTTATTTTAACAAATCTCACAATAAAACACCATGCGAAACACTGAACTTTAGACAAAGCAATAATTCTTAAAAAGTTATAGTGATGACTGTGATGAATAAATTTTAAAATAGAAATGCCCTAATTAACGTACTTTTAATAATAGTAATAATTATGAACGGCAGCAGTTAGAAATGCCTATCCTGATTATTAAAACTATTTTCAGCTCGTTCAACAATGAAAGGATTTTTCGCTGCGTGCATCCCAACGTGCCTTTATCGATGCCAAAAGCTTTCTTCAAATAAAGTAGGTCAAATTTGGCGTTGCTTTCGCTCAAAGCATTCTAAAGGCAGATCAAACGGTTTTTTAACCTTTGAAAATACCACCTAGTTAATTATGGGCAGACATACTGTCTCTATCGGCGATGCAGCATTCGATGGCCGTTGCAGATGTGCTAAACTGCTGCAGATATTCGTAATTCGAAACAACGAAACCTGTGTGAGGTTAAACTAGATCATCGACCAGAAAGAAGAGTCGTTTGGTCTTCGTTTATTGGCCCGGTCAGTTCTTGCTGTGAGCCACAAATAAGGCTAGTTGGGACGAGTTCTAACAAATATTCTTATTTTATTTGTTTTTATCCTACTCTTTCACTAAAATACATACATTCATGAAGGTCAATACACTTCCTTTTTAAAACTTTTAAACATTCCTTAATTTCATGGTTTATATTATAATTTAGGTTTAAATTATAATAAATTTTCCAAAGATTTCATGAACGAATATTCCTTAAAACTATGTTTTATAGATTTGTTTATCTGTTTACAAATTTTGCAAATTTATGTCCCCACATTGCTTGCAAACGCAATAAAATTTAAACTTCATGGCCATGGTTAAAAGGAATTTTTGCATATGACAAAAATTCACACTTTCCAGAATTATTTATAGAGAAAATATTTATTAAATTGTGTTTTATTTTTTGGTGATTTCAAAGTCGCAAGAGATTACTGAGAGTCTTGTTGAGGGATTACAATTACTGTGAAGGCGGGAAATATAAAGAATTACTGCTGTCTCTCCAGAATTCGAACTCGGAGCTTCTGGATGGCAGTCAGACGTGCTTCTAATTACCCCATGAAAACACGACGTGAACAAGGAGAAAATTATTTATATGCTTATTAGTGACGTGAATGAACATAGTGCAAACTCTTAATCTTCAGAACGAAGGAAATGCAATCTTTCATTTTTAGATTCTAAACTTAACTTTGAAATGATCTTCTCTCTTATTAAACTAGTTAGCCATTAAAAATCTTATAAATTCCTTCTTTTGGAAATTTTCAGTGTTCATTTTAGGTGATTTTTTGGTTTAGCGAAACAAAATAAATAAAAATTAAATATATTTATATATAGAGAGAGATATAATTTAAAAAAAATATTAAAAAACATAAAATCTGAAATCTTTCAAATTTTACATTACGTCCATAGGGGGCGTTTTTTAACGTTTTGTGTGTTACCTTTATTTATTAAATATCACGTTCTTCGCACTTAAACCGTAAAATTTAGTTCAACAGCAATACGCGAAATAATTTTAAAATGAGCATATCTTTAGAATTTCAATACACAGTCTCGCGCGCTCAAGATAAAAATGATTTTTTTCCGTACAGTGTTGCCAATGCTCGCTTTGAAATCGCTGAGTTTGTTCATTAAAAATTCGTTAAAGGCTTACAAAATATGAAATAGATAATAAAAGAAATTGCAGATTCCAAATTTGGGCATCCAAATGCCCATATTCGGGTGGAAACGTACGTTATTCAAAATTTGATGACTCTAGGTAACCGTTGTTTTACCCCAGTGCGAGAAAAATACGTACATTTATATAGCTTCTTCTTTATTTAATTTCTTTAAATATAATGCAGAGTGCTAAAATTTGGTGGCAACAATTTGAAAAGTGAACCGACATTTATCGAGAACCAATGCAAAATACGAAAACGAAATTCATAGTTCTGGGCAAATTGGCCCTTTGGACTAAAAATATAAAAAAATAATAACATATACATAATATATAAAAAATTAATTTAATTTAAATTTCACCTCTAAGTGCCGCAAATCTTACTTCAGAATAAGGAAAATATCTTCCCACCATAACATTGCTGTTTTTAACAAGTCTTTTAACTTACAGATCATTATGAAAAACCCTTACTCAACAAGTATTTAAAATTCTCATAAAAGTTAGAAAACTCCTTATAATTCATCAACTTTTATTTAATAATTTTAATTGCAATCTTGTTTCTAAGTGCTTTAAAGCCTTATTCTATAATAGCAATTTTATCCTTTACATTTTATTCGATAAAAAGTGGGCTAAAATTTTTATCTATTTATTGTTACTTGCTGTTATTTTCATTGCTTATTAGCCCAAAGGGGCGTTAGACCCAAAGAACCTCACGATGGCATTTTTCATAGTTTCACTTTTCTGCATATACTCACTTTTCAAACTGTTGCCACCACATATTATCGCCACGTATTATATTTAAAGAAACTAAATAATGAACAATGTGCATGAATGCATGAATCTTTCTCGCATTATGAAAAACAACGGTACTTAGAGCCATCAGATTTTGAATATCGTAGTCCTCCAACCAAATGTGGCCACTTGGAAGCCCGAATTTTGAATTTGTTTTATTATGTACTTCAAATTTTGTAAAACGTTAACGAATTTTTTATTAACAAACTCAACGATTTCAAAGCGAGCATTGACAAGACTCTACGAAAACAAAATTATCTCCAGCGCAATTATAAAGCTATGCTGTTTTTAAATATTTTACATTATTGCTGTTGAATTGAATTATATGTGGTTTAAGTGCGAAGAACATATTATTTAATAAATAAAGGTAACACGCGAAACGTTAAAAAACGTCCTTTTGGGCGTAGTAAAAATATGAAACCTTTCAGAATTTCTAGCTTTCTTTCTCTTTTACTTTTTATCTTTACTTCGTTTTTTTAAATTAAATTTAATTTATTTATTATTCGTCTATAAAACATTTCAGAATGTTTTCCCTGCTTACATGAGTAATATCAGCTTCTCTTGAAATGTGCAGTATTTTTTATTTGTTTTGACCGTTAAGCTAAAATTGGATTTTCCAAGTTTTCCCTGTTTAGCATGAATAAAAACTTACTTCGGCAGTATACAGAAGCAACGATTTCTGTTTTCTGGATAACAAAAAATTTTGATCTGACATACTCAGAAAGATTGGAAATAACTCTTTTCTCGAAATTACGTATTCTTCCGATTTGTGAAATAACATTTGCTTACTTATCGCCTCCAAATAGACAAGCAACCACCATCTTTTTCTCATCGTTTTTCAAGTTATTCGAAAATTCTTAATCAGCCCTTCTATAAATCTTCAAACTATTAGGTTGTTTGACTCGCCAGACGTTTCAGCATTCATTAAGTCATTCTAAACTTAAGTTCCGGCCTACTTCAGAAGCAAATAAAGACATATTATGTCGTCAATAATTCGAATTCAATTTTTTTAAATGCTTGAAAAGGTTTGAGGCAGTACATTTATCTGATCTGTCCCATGTCTCAATGTTGTACATTCAGCATTTGATCCAAAGGATAGAAAGATAATGGAGCATGTTAAAGATATATTCAAAAACCTGTCACCCGGTAGATGACTGCTTTAGTGAAGAAGGCAAAAATCATATTTTACGGATGATTACGTAATGTATTTTGCACAAGTCGAAGTTGTTAAATATTTTAGCTCAACAGTTAGATTGACGATAGAGTTTGTTATAAGCATATCACATATAAAATAATATACGTAGGTTATTCGGAAAGTACGGACCAATTTCTTATAAAACATAAACCATAGCAGGCGTTTTTAAACTTCGTTTATTTGATTCCTTACATAATTTTATGTTTTTCTACATAGTTTCCTTACTTGTTTAAAATTTTTTACAGCGTTCTGCAAACTTTCGTATGCTTAAGTCACAGACGTCTGCCGCCTGCGAGGATAACTAGTTTTGAATTGCTTCTTTCTCCTCGTCACCTGTGGCGAAGCGTTTGCCGCTGAGAAACTCCTTTCGGTAGCAGAACAAGAGAAAATCGCTTGGCGCCAAGTCTGGACTGGACGGTGGATGGTCAGTCTGTTCCTATCCAAACGATCTGATCAGATTTTAGATGTGAGTGGCAGAACGGGGTCTGATATTGCCATGCAGCAACAAAGCTCCAGACGTCAGAAGGCACGTCACTTATTCTGTACTGCACGTCTAAGTGTCATCAGGGTAGCACATTAAGCGGCTGCAATTATCGTTGTCCCTTGCTGCATTAACTCGAATAACAAGACTTCATGCGTATCCCAAATCACATAAATAACTACAAATCACATAATAATCACGTTGCTTGCGTGTTAAGATTGTCTGCTTGGCCTTGGTCTAGTGATGCCGCAGGCTGCCATTTCATTGAATGGCGTTTAGACTATGGAGTTATGCGAGAAACCCACATCTTGTCCCATCTGAGAATCCTCTTTAAAAACTGATCACCGTTCTTATGATAATGGTCCCAAAAAACAAAAGAACAAACCATTCTTTTCATTTGGTGTTTTCCAGTAAGCTGCCTGGTAATCCAATGTGTTCACAATTTGTGAAATTGAAACTTTTCAGAGACAATTTTGTACAAAGTTGGTTTTTTTTTATGGTACAATGTTTCACAACGTTTTGTACAAAGTACCCATATTCGAACGCACATTCGAAAATTCCAGTGCTTGAGAACTGTTATGCCGCTGCCTGGAACTGTGAATCGCAGGTCTTCACGAATCTTTCGTCCATGACACTGACCAAATCTTCTGTGATCACTGGTGGAGTCGGCTTGATCGTTGTTCCTCGTAGATATATTCCCGTCCGCCCTTGAAAGCTCTTACCCACTTACGCATTTTGCTATTAGTCATCGCATTGGGGACCCCTGCTAAAAATGTCTCGTAGAAACCCATGAAATTTTTTTACGGGGAATTGGCTTTCGGGTACCCATACAGTTTTGAGGGTACCCGTAGGCCAAATCCCCGTAAAAACCCGTACAGCTGTACCGGAACCCATGGACCAAATCCATGTAAAAACCCATAGAAGGAAACCCGTATAGCTGTACAGGTAACCGTAGGCCAAATCCCCCTAAAAACCCATACATCTGTACGAGTACCAGTAGGCCAAATCCCATAAAAACCCATAAACAGAAACCTGTAGAACATATGGGTACTGTAAAAAACAATAGCCATTGCGTATCCATAGGACAAATCTCCATTAAAAAGTGGATATTCCGTAGGTCTATTTTCCATAAAAACCAGAAGACAAAAACTCAGATCTATGCGGATATCCATAAGCCAAATATGTGTGAAAGCCAGTACACAAAAATCTACAGACTAATACAGTTACCCATTAGCAAATTCACTGCACAAAACAGTAGACAAAAACCCATAAACAAAACCAATAGAATTATACCGTAGTGGAGTATTCATACATAGAACGGGTATCCATACACAGAATCCCCATCAAAAACAATACACAAAAATAAAACTGTAGATCACATTTCCATAAAAACTAGTAATTATAATCAGAAACCAGCAGAAGTACACAATTAGCAGTGATGAAATGTACAGACCTAAATAGGAACGAAACATACAAAGTAATTTTAAATAAAATGCAATGCCAAGAAACTTAATAAAATTTTATAAATGTCTAGAAGCCTGCAAGCCCCTTCCTGCCTTTCCTTCTCTATGCATGTCAGTACCTGTAGACATATTAAAAATATTTATATAAATTCTCTTTACAAAGTTTTAAACTTCCTTTATATAATTTTGAAAATAAAATTAATAGAAAGATTAATAGAAAGAAATTAATAGAAAGTCATGATTCACAACCATCGAATGATAATTGCGAATCATGACTTTGATTATATATATATATATATATATATATATATATATTATTGATTTGATTATAAATATATATACACATAACACTGTATCTCATTGCACATATATATGTATAACACTGTATTTCAGTTCTTTAATTGGAAAATTAAACAATGGCATTTAATCACACCAGCTTGTTTAACAATCTAACACCTAACGAGAAATGTACTGCCAAAGGATGGTACTTTCTAGCATCTGCTTGAATTTTAAGTTACCTACAATGCACTAAACCAAATTTAAACAATACTAGACAAAACCCTAATTTTCAGGAAGAGAAACACTATTACAAGTAAAATATCAAATAAACAAGCAAGCAAAAAGAATAAGGGACTTGATTATTAGAAATTTTTACAAAGAGTTCAAATTTAGTATACTTGCTATCTTCTTAAAACTCCCTTACCACTGATAGCAACACCCTGCAGCTTATTATGACACACATACACATAGATGTTTTACACTGAATTTGAATCCTAGAATATAATGTAGTGAAGAAATAATAATATACAAATACTATGTCGACCACCTTTTTACAGTACTTTGAACGTTACCTGTATCTGTCAGAATATAAATGGAACATCAATATAAGAATATCATAAACTTTAATAATACTCAAAATGCAATAAATTATATTGTAACAAAACAAACTTTAAAAAATTTACAAGACTCAACAAATACCGATTCTCAACCCACACTTCAGGAACTGAGGAAATATCTCATAGCGTATAATATCTTAATCTGTATCTCACTTTTAGTGCTGTATAATCTTCCACAGACTAATATAAATAAAATCTATAACATAATAAGTTTTTATAATACATGTAATTCCTGACCTTAAAAATGCTTAATACACTGCTGGCCACCCAAACTGCAACACCAAGTAAGACAAGAGATATCACAACAAAATTTTTTTAGTAGATAACATGTTGACCAAATATCAAATTATTAAATTTATAGACTTCTGTGAAGTGTGGTTCCTTCCAGAATCAGTAGCCAGAGCAGCCGCCATTGTGGGAGATCACCGCTGCCACACACCTCGGCATTGATTCAAAGAGACTTTGAATGTGTTCTTGGGGTACGGCAGACCAAGCAGCTTCCCCACGTTGCTAAAGTTGATCTGGTGTGGCAGCTTGGGATGTAATCTGGGTCAATCGTTCAGCAACTATGGACCATATGTTTTCTATCAACGAAAGATCCGGACAGCAAGCCGGCCAGGGAAGCAATTCAATCTGACGTTTGACGAAGAACCCTTGGACAATGCGTGCCACGTGTGGTCGCGCATTATCCTGTTGAAATATGGCGGTGGACAAACCCCGAAGGTAGGAAGGGCAACTGGCTCCAACATCTCGGAGATGTAGCGCTGGCTGTTTAAAGACCGGCAATGCGTACTAGAGGAGTGCGAGAGTGATATCCAATACCGCCCCATACAATAATACCCGGCGCAGGACAGTGGCGGTGCATAACGCAACTGTTCAGCATTTTCTTTTCACGATGTCTCCAGACTCGAATCCGACCATTGTGGTGTTGCAGACAGAAACGTGACTCGTCAGTAAGGACAATTTCATTCCATTCTGCCGTCCACATCGTTCTTTCATCGCACCATTGACGGCGGAGACGCCTCAGGTTCTGCGTCAAGGGTAGACGAAGCAACGGACGTCTTGCGGGCAGACAAGTCTGCTGTAAACGGCGTCGAATGATACGCGCAGACACTGGATGATGCGTTACAGACTGAATGTGCTGTGTTATGGTTCGTGATGTGACTCAGCGATCCGTCACTGCCATGTGCACAATGTTACTGCCGCATTACAGTTGTTCGATTTCGTCAAACACGATTATCGATTTCCCTGAAAGATAATCCACACTCTCGGTAGGCCACTATCCTTCCTCTGTCGAACTCGGATTCTTGATCAAACGATGATCGCTGTTTACTACGAGGTGTAATTGATCATTGTTTTGAAAAAACCACAAGAAAAACACAATTGCCGAACTTAAAATCGTCGAAAACTCCAAGCCTTAAATAGCGCTTTGAAGTGGCGCCACAGGCGCGCGTGACGTGCGTCTGCGCTGAAATTCTGATCATTTGCATATCTCACTCTCCGCTAATGCGTGTTGTAAATTTCATGTTATTTGCATGCTTCCTTCAGCGTGTTGCATTTACGGCGGCCAGCAGTGTAATTAACTTTCATACTGCTTATATATATATGTGATGTGCCATGATGATGTGATGTAGTCATAGCTCAAAGTAACAAACGATGATAACAAAAA
>KK115547.1:0-17427 GCA_000611955.2 Stegodyphus mimosarum
TGCACCGCGCACCGCCTGCGAGTTTGAGATCCTGTTGGTGAACCGGCCGTTTCACACTACTGACATCTCAGCTTACGTTCCCTGAAACATCGTCTGCTTACGGATGGAATTTTCTATCGACTTAATCTTTTTTTTATCTAATAAACATCTGCTATCAAGAATTTGAAAACTGACCGCAGAATAGCAGTAAATTTTTGCTGCTAAGGACGAGAAAGAGAAACAGCAAATGAAAAAAAAATTTCTATTCTTGTCACAAGGTTTCTACGAAGGAAAAGTGTGACGATTCTCAACCAAATATATTCACCAAGCACGGCACCTGTAGATTGCTTTTTTTTTATCTAAAATGAAGTCTGATCACAGAAAGAGGCATAGAAAAGAGTCAGCAAAATCTAATCAGTGAATTAAACTGTATTCCTAAAGATTAGGTAGTGAAGCAGCTCTATGAGTATGCCAAAACTTCGTAGATTGATTTGGTTTAATTTTATTTAGATTATAAGGTACTTCTCCCGCCTTCTTAGCATGCCTTCGTGGTGTAGCTGTTAAGCACACTCGGCGCGTATTCGAGAGATCTATGGTTCGAGTCTCGGCGAGGACATTGCTCATTTTTCATCTCTCCTACTTTCAAAAAAATACCTAACGTCTCTACAAGATTACCGCAAAGCAAACTACGAATAACTGCGTAAGAAACGCAAGAACCGGACCCCCGTCCTGGGATCCACTAGGGCCTGCTTCTCGGGGGGGGGTCCAAGCTCCTGTCACCCCTTCAACGGCGGCGCAGACCCCACAGTCCCTGCCTGGCTTTATACAAAGCTTGGGACAAGAAAGAAACGCTAGCAAAATGTTTAAAAAAATTGAAATCTTGATCATCTCCGCCTCCGGGCACCACTCCATTGGCTTCGATTTTCCACTTGGTGCCTTGTCCACTTTGTCAGTCCCCGTCACTGGGACTATGAAGGCTAAACTCCCGATGACTAGGTCGGTGATCTCCGATCTAGCCCCACCACAGACAGAGGAACAGACACGACAGTATCAGTACGTTCCCTGCCAAACTTGAACCAACCTTAGACAGAACTACGGCTCTAGTCCTGTGAAGTCAACTTATATACCCCCGTGGTTGAGACTGCCTAGGTACAGATCCTAAGCAGTACTTCCCAGGAATTCTCCTGAATCAACCCCGGGGGGTGGGAATAACTGCGTAAGCGAAGAGATGACTTCATGGAGTACTTTGTAAGGGAAACTGGCTCGTATACCCGTTACACGTGGGGAAAATTATGAAAACTCCCATGCAGTCACCCCGTTCGCCTGGAATCAAACCCAGGTCGAAACTACCAGCGTTCAGTGGCTTTATCGTTCAAACATTAGTGGGCCTCGAACTTTGTAGAGACTACAAAGATTGTATAGTGAAGACGAAAAAGTAAAAATATTCTTTTATTCAGTTTTTTGATTATGTATGAACTTCATAGCCCTAAACCTTTTTAAATATACTAAGAACACTAGAATCCCTTATAACCGGCAGCAACAAGACCGAGCCAATTCTGGATAAAAATTTTTCCAAGTTACTGAATATGTATTTCTAGAATTTAGTTGCTCATATCTCGTGATGTCATCTGTTGATCGGAAGTCCATCTGTAGCGTTTTTGATTTATCAACCAAAAACCAATAAGTGATACTGAAAATCGTACATCTTATTTAAAGTTAAAAACATAGCATAGTTCTATATTTCATAAAAACAAAATTAAACGATGCTGTAAAACTAATATATTTGTTATCGCATGAAAGGTACGAATTTCTTATGCCTGCTTGTAGTCTTAAATAGTTCGTGTAGTAGTTCATGTAGTTCATCGTAGTCTTAAATAGTTTTCATGTCAAATTCGCTAAAACAACCTATTTCTAGATATTTAGTTCTCCTGATGAGGAGAGACATGTAGCTGCCCTCGAAATCGATTGAGTGTTTTAGTGAATGTACGCCAAATGCAAGGTTGTTTTAGCGAATTTGATTGTTACATTGGCGTGTTTCTCTTCTATTGTAGTTTTCATGTGTTCGCAATTAAGTTTCATAACATAGTGCATTGACATAAATGAACATTTCTCAGCAAATCGTATGAAAGTCTGCAATCCTTTGTCAGTTTCCTTCTGCCTAATTCGGTAATTCTTCATCTTCACCCTTTCCTTCCTCTTCATCATCTTTATCCTTTCATAGTATATATCTAATTATTCCGTCGTTATCTTGAAAAATGCGACAGAATTATCTTCAGACGTAAAACAATATTCTTTGTATCTTTCCAGGAGTGAGACAAAGTGATGGCGCGACAATATGGCGCCCATTACTGTGAATTGTTTTTCAAAAAAAACCGTGGACATTGCTTTCAATGGAGGCACAAAAACGAATAGGCAGTTCATCTGGATAATTTCTTAATTCATTAGTTGGATAAGGCTCGATACGTTGAGGGGCAGAAACATTAAGACACGTTTAAAACTTCATATTTTTAGCCCATTGCATACTCTTTCACATCAATGGCTTAAATTTCGGATTTAAATATCGACTTTCAAATGTGCCGTTAATGTGATATTGCTGGTTAACTGAATGCCGGTTTCATGGAATTCTACTGCGTGTTATCCAGGCACCAGTACGATACCATTTATACCATATATAACCGACACTTTTTTGCATAAATCACACCGAAGATAAAAAAATTTAAACTATGACTCATTGGGTTAAGCTGTGGAAGCTTTGGTCTGTTAAAGAACAAGAATGTGTTTTTCGCTGAGTCAAAAAATTTTTTTCTTCTTCATGCATCCTTCCAAATTTGAATCACAAAAGAGGACAAAGAAAACGAAAAGGTTGGAAATAAAATAACAGAAATATATCACGAAGTTGTGCTTTTCTACTTCGTCGATCAAAGTCTATTGTTCAAAAGTCACTTAGTGCTTGCTAGACGACCACAACCCAGGTCAAGTGCAGCAGAAATGTTTTTGTTGAAGGAATAGTGTCAGGAAACAGTGAAACGAAGGTTTCTGCGAATGCGCTAACTAAAATGCCAATAAAAAATAAGAAAACGACGTTTATATCCGACATAAACAATGCCGTTATTTCTGTCTTTTATTGTGATTATTATTTATTTACTTTTTAGTTTTATTATTGCATAAAATTGGAATTGTATTAGCACGAATTTCTAAATAAATATTCGATAATCTATCAGACTTGCTTCGACGAAAGTGGTTATTCTAAAGATTTAAGATTCCAATTTTGATCGCAAAGAAAGGCTATGGGTAAGTGGTCTCAAAGTGGCGGCCCGTTAAGACATTTCAATTATGTAGTTATTGCAAAGATTTCCAGCTTTCAGTTATAAGTTCGAATTTACATTATTTTCATTTTCATTAAAAACGAGCATGAATAACGCAGCAGGAAATCAGTAAATGGAGCTAATTTATAACGTGATATACATCTTATCAAAGATTTGAAGATACAGATTTGATTAATTTTTATTAGTTTTCGTCAAAAAATAAATAAGCCCATATTTTTGCACTAATTCTAATCGCTTTGCTTAGGAACACATTTCTATGTAAGCAGTATTAGTATTTTTTCTCACAGTTGAAAATTAATCAGAATATGATGAGCAACAATTCGCGTTGAAGATAATTTCTAATACTTTCTCTCCAAGTCAGAAACTTTATCAGAAACGAAACGCCATCTAGTGTCGAAGAATTAAAGAAGTTTATGCAATAAACCCTCCTTAACGCGAGCTTCCTTAAGGCTAACACTAGGTTAACATGAACAAAATTTCGGCACTTACATCGTCGTATATGATCATACAGCAAGTTTTATCGGTTAAAGCGAATTTTGGGCAGTACAAATTGTATAAAGTCTGGTATTCTTAGGAAGCATATGCTACGAACTTTAAACAGGCTATAGAAGAATTATCTTCTTATTTTGTGATTACAGAAACAAAAATCAGAAGAAGGGTGTATAAGACTCTTTTCTTTGAACACAAAGAAGTAACAATGACCCAGCTTAGGTTTACACAAGCTAATATTTCTGGCTTAACTTAAATACGTATTGTTGAACTAAAATCAAATGTAAAAGATTAGCCTAACGGCTCACAGGATAAAATAGCGCGCAGGAAAGGCTCTGTTTCGGTAGAAAACAGACAAGACATGTCAAATGGTTAGAAGCATTCAACGCCACAGAATCAAATAGCTAATAAATCAAGGTAACAGGCGTGGCCTCAAGTAGGCAGAACACGCTCTAAAATCAGCTTGTGAAACTTTAGCTTAGATAGCACTTCTTTTTCCCTCATTCTGAATAAACGCTCGCTATCTCATTTACATTCTCGCACGAAAACTGAAGGTGAAAAGAGAGTGAAAGAAAAAGAACCTCAACTTAAAATTAACTATTAGTCAAAAATAAAAAGATAAATCCTCACAATTACGAACTGTTTTTTTAGTCCGTACAGTCATTAGACTTTCTTAATTAATACGAACTTTAAAAGTTTTTCATATTTTTTCCTGTTTTTTCTCTGATAGAACTGCCCTTAGAAATATTCTGTCCGTTTAATTGAAAATCTCGCGGAATATACCGTATTCTTTAAAAAATAGCCAGCATGAATAGCATTGCTCGACAATACCATTAAAATTTAAATGAATTGCACTTTAAATAAAATATTTACATAGATTTACTGCGTTGTAGTTTAGTTCCATATGAATATATAGTGAACACCAACATATATTTATTCTTCGAAAGTTCCAGCAGCACTGTTCGACAGACCTGTAAATGGCACTCTGATAATTTTCAGGACACGGTAACTAACGTTAAATTGCAAACAGCGAGAGAGAAATTTATGGCCAAGAGGAAGAAGATAAGCATAGATCTGCAAACAAGACTAAAAAGCCTAGAAGAAGTGGATCAGGGTGATTGAAGAAAGTACAGTAGCCTTGAAGTATGGAATTGCCACATCTAGCTTCTTTTCCATAATATGTAAAGATAGTGAAAAAAAATTTAATGCTGCTCCATTTGGTTCCGGGAACAAATCTAAGTTACTTCGTAATGCTAAATATGGAAATGTCGAAACTTTACTTCTATAATGGTTCAATCAAATGCGCACTTCTAGTGTGCCTTTAAGTGGGTATATAACAGCCAAAAGCAAATGAGATTGCAAAAAATTTAAACATTCAAAACTTTCAATTGTTCCACTAGTTGGGTGTACCGCTTCCAAAAGTGACATTTGATTTCATAATTAGTGATTTGTGGTGAAGCAAATTCAGTCTATGAAGAAGGAGCAAACAACAAGTTGCATGAATTTCACCAAGTGAGAAAAAAGTATACCTTGTGTGATGTCTACGATCTGGATGAAACTAGACTTTTTTACAACTTTTCGCAAGTCTTATTCTCGGAATAAAAGGTGACAAACGCCATGGGGAAGCATGCACTAAACAACGTTTAAGTGTTGTCCCTGTGTTTAATAGATAAGGCACTAATCAACACCATCCTTGGGTGATCGCTAAGTCCGAAAAACTACGTTGTTTTAAGAACATAGCACTTTTTATCTTGCATCTACTCTCACCATAAGAAAGCTTGGAAGACAGCTCATCATTTCGTTACTGGATTCCTCATTTCAGCTGTGGAACGGTGGATCAGAATAGGTATCATCTTAAAGTATTGGTCCCATAACATTCAGAGTCAGCCTATAACATACATGATCTGAATTTAAGGCGTGTTCAGTCTTTGGATCAAGGTATTATTGCAGTTGTGAAGAAGCCTTATGAAAGCGACTTTTGAGGGCTGCAGTTCACGTTGCTGAAAAGAAGACAAAAACGCTCCTTTGGATGATGCAATAAATCTATTTCCGTACCTCCGAAAATTCGTGTCATCACAACACATACAGAACTGTTTCAGCAGAGACTGGGGGGGGGCATAAAGACATTAATCTTGTTGACGAGTTAGAGGATGAAAACGATACCATTTCACCAACGAATGGAATAATCTACAAGACATTGCGAACCCTGGCGTTCATTTTGAGGTGTTTGTTAGTGCAAATAATCACGTTGTCGGGTGTTCACCAGTAGAATCTGATGTACAAGCAGCTGTATCTGAGGTGCAAGGAATGTCATCATAAGAAAGTGAGCAGGACAATATCATATCCGCCCACCAGTCAGGAAATGTCATACGCTTTAGACATTATAGAACGTTTTACTGCAATATTCGAACTGATTGCTAGTTTTACGGAAGCCACTAAACAGTTGGCCCTGATGTTGCCAAGCTTTTTCGTTCCCATTTCTGACAGAGCAATATACAGCAATTTTTCACCAAAAAAAATGACTTACGAGTGCATTTTTTCAAGCTTCACTACAGTGATTAATGTAGTACTATAGTGTTTTCTTATGACGACATACTAGTATATTGTAGTACTAATGTAACTATATATAGTAAATGATTAATGTGTAGAAAAAAAATATTTCAAAAATAGAATTTGAATCCTCAGTGAGCACAAATTTTTTCAGATGAATTGTTGAATTTTCGGTACTTGAGATTTGTGTTAACGAGGGTTTACTGTAATTATTTACATACAAATATATATATTTTTATTTATGCATCGAAAAAAATTTGATAGATAAGAGAAATAGACAAGATTGTCATTATTTATTTTCAAGTTTGTCCTAGTTGGTAATTTTTTTCTGAAAAATTAGAAAGTTTTCATAATTTGTTTATTTTTAGCCTAAATTAAAGTAAGTGTTTTAATGATTAATCAAACATTTTAGAATTACTTAAAAGAAAAGCTATCAGTATATTTAGATTACAAATTACTACCAACAAAAATGTCTTACAAGTGCCAGGCTTCAGATTTCAGATAGAAAATAAATTTATATTTGAATTTTTTTTTTCATTTGCAACATTGTCGTTGATGTACGTTTTCATAAATATTTAGTTACCGAAATTTTAGATTTATTTAAAATATTTTTTATTTTGCTAATAAAGTTTCTCATTTCTTAAAAAAAATTCTGGACCGTCAGCTGTTTTCAGATCGTACATTAGGCCAACACACAGCTTAAGACAACTGCTGTAGGCTATTTTAAATCCCATTGCTACCTAATCGTTCTGGAATTAAAAGAGATGTTGCCAATCTAATGGAGTAGAATTTTTTAATTATTTTCGAAATTGCTACTGTAGACTGTTTATCAATATAATGAATGCAGCAATAGAGGGAATAGAGGACAAGAATACAGATTTAGAATCTTATTATATATTATATTATGCATCATTTAAAGATATTTATTGACACAAAACTGAGCAACATGTACTATAATTATTCCGTCAACATAAAAAAAAATTTAAATTGTATTTATATTATGTACCTTTTAAACATATTTATTAAAATAAAAATATTCGACTTAAAATATAACTATTCCTACAGTACAGTTAAATATAAAATTAAAATTTTAATGCGAAATTTGTCCCTGTACCGCTCTAAATAATATCTCAATCTCAGGGGTATAATGTGACTTTCAGTTTGATACATAATTCTGAACATTCAGTTGTTAAACAGCTTCTTTTTGGACTCAAAATATTTTTCACACGAGAAAAGATTTGTTCACATAGGTATGTGGAACCAAAAGCGAAAAGTAGAACACATGCAATTTTCTTCAAACAATTAAATCTGCCCGGCACTGACATCCAGCAATTTAAAATAGCTATCGATTTATCGTTTGAGTTATCTTCCTGATTTTTTCGTAATTCCACAAATTTTGCTTTCCATAATTCTAAAGATTCTAGTTCAATGAGCTCCACTTTAAAATTATCAACTTCCATCCACTTGAAAATTGTCAAATCGGATAAGGTTATTAGTGGATCTACTAAATCTAGTTTGATTAGGTAGGAAAATGTAGGTATACAAGCTTTCAAAGCCTTTGAATCTTTTGGAAGATTCCTCTTTAAGTTCTTCAACGTAGGTTTTAGGCTCATCTTCGTCTAAGGTGGATGTAATTGCAAGCGTTTTACATTTTGGAAATATTTATAAGCACTAGTATTATTAACACGGAAAAACATTTTTAATTTTGCATCAAAGCCTCTCCAATATTCAAAGCGTTCAAGCATTGTTTGGCCCTTTCCTTGCAATCGTTTGTTCATTGAGATTTTTAGATATAACAGTCAGAAACATCCATTTGCATAACCATTTTTTATCATTCAATTCTGGTAATGTTATTCTTCTCATAAAGAAAAACTTTAATGTGTTACTGATACAAAATTAAGTGAGACATTACCTGAACTAAGTCAATAAACATGGCTGTATAAGGAGAGATCCCCATATTCGCTTTCCATTTCTTCGAAAGCGATTTAAATTGCCTGAGTACCAATGAAGAACGAGACACTATGAAATTAACTATTTTAACTTCTGCACGACATATCGCCGAAAGCGGAATTCGCTGGAGAATTCTCTATGAAGAACAATATTCGGACAAAAATGGAAAAATGTTGTCACAATAAATGAATCACGGGTATATTTAAATGACCGCAATAAAAAGAGATCTATTTATTATCGAAAAAAAATTAAAGAAAAAAATTTAGACAAAAAAAATTTTAGAACATGGCTCAAAGAATCTAAAGAAAGTTTATCAAAGGGATTTATGATTGCTGCAGGTTTTTGATATAACGACAAATAAAAATTAAAAAGGGTGTCTTAAGGTCAATTCCGCATATTATCAGGAACTTATTTTATAACCAATTTTCAAATATGAAATACCTTCTCTCTACCCACAGTGCCAATAATCAGTGGGCTGCATTAAGACATTCAGTATCATTCGGAATTCCATTGTAAATTTCCTGGGAAAAATGGAACAAGGAACCTGTATCAAAGCCATATTCTTCATTCAAATCCCTACTAAATCCCTTGATGTATCATCCACGGATTTTTGCGCTTTCGGACTTTTAAAAGGCGAATTGTCCAAACGTCGACCTACAGCCCTCTTTCGGCTTTGGAAAGCTGTTCAAGAGCAATGGAATAAAATGCTTCTTTTAATATTAAAAGAGGCCTCATTGTCTTGGATATTACGGTGTAAAAGATAGTGAAGGATAAGGGTTATTAAATGGAACATTTAAAACGCAAAACTTTTAGGTAAAATATTTCTGTAAATACAATGAAATGAGTCTGAAAAAAGTGCAAGCAGCCTCTGCATATTATCACATGTTAGTGTAATGATATATAATTTCGAATGTGTGCTGCTTAAGAGATTGTCAAAGTTTTAAAATTTTGCTATATAAACAATGAAGTTTCATAACATCATGTATGGATATATGGGAACATTATTGGACAAATCAAATGAAAATCTGCTGCAACTTCTCCTTTCCTTTTCGTCACCAGAAATGTAAATCAGTCGCAGAGTATTTAAGCTAGTTTATTGAATTGTAAGGCAGCGTGTTTCTGCCTGTCGTGGCCATGTTACGTTAGTGCGGCCAACTCTGATAAATTCTTCAGCTTTGCATTATTATTTCTGACATTTAAATTTGATACGCCGGTTAGAGTGCTTGAGCTAACTTAGATTTAAATTTAATTGTGTAGTCTTTGACTACTAATCTAGTACGTTTTAATTTGATTGTGACTGTTACTTTAATTATATCGCTATAATTGGTGGTTGGTTCTGTTAGCAGAAGAAGGGTATTACATTCAAAATCCTGTTTTAATAAAAAGGTTGTTTAATTTTTTCTTACCTCTGTAGTTAATTCACACGCAGTGATAATTCACTTACACCTTTTAGTACTGCGATCCTCTACCAAAATGCGTCGATGGCCGCAGTTGTTCAAACATTACAAGAACACATCCATGCATTAGAGTCCTGGATGGTGAAATGGAAAATTAAAACAAATGTGGCGAAATCTGAAGCCGTTTATTTTACGTACAAATCCAATATCAACCTGGAAAACACTCTAAAAATGTATGATGTTAGTATCCCCTGGGCCAAGCAAGCCAAATATTTAGGTGTCATTTTAGATCAAAGACTCACTTGGGCCCCACACGTAACACATATTCTAAAGAAGTTTCGGGGTACTAAAGCCTTACTCAACCCCTTAATTGCCCGAAACTCAAGTTTATCCATAGAAAACAAAATTCTTGTATATAAATCCATGTTGCGTCCCATCATCACCTATGCCTGTCCGGTTTGGGGTTCATTATGTGACACAACAGTTAAAAAAATTCAACAAGTCCAAAATATCACCCTTAGACAGATGGTTAACTGCCCATGGTTTATAAGAAACAATGCTATCCACGAAGAATTAAACATTGAGCACATTAATACCTGTTTTGCGAAAATCGCCAAAAACTTCTTCAGAAACATCCCGAAAGTCCAAAATAATACAATACCAATACTTAACTATGATTTCAACGAATGGAGTAATAGAAAAAGACCAAAAGCGGTCTTAAGACATTTGACATTTATAATCCTTACTTCAGCACTACTTAAATAATATTTCTGAATTCTACAAACGGCCACATAAGTGGCGCCATCTACCGAGACTTAACATAACTATTGCCGTACGATCCAAACTTCAACTGTTATAATAGCTACCATTTCAACCTTCTTCCCTTCTTCCCCTTTATTTTTAAGCATGATCCATTTATTTGTTTTTTTAAAGGAACATCCACCAAACTACTCATATCTATTAAAACTTAAATTCATATCATATTAACTAAACTTATTTCTAAATAAGCCACGCCTATCAGCCAATACCAGAGTTACTTTCATTTGTACTTACACCCTCTTCACGGATTGGACCTGCATGATCCTTTGACTCCGCCCTCTCCTCCCAGCACTTCACTCTTGATACTGAAACTAAATTTCGGCGTTACTCACCTATTCTTCGACTGTGGATACGAAGTTCTCTTTTCAAGCTCCTGCATGAGAATTTATTAAAATTCTCCATTCATCTTTACAATGTTATGGTAGGAAAGTTATGCCCCCTCTCCTCACGTGTTATACACAGGATGATGGCTCTTCAGCCTGGGTGCCTGACTACATGTGCTTCGCACCTGAGACTTACACCTTTTAGTAGTCTGGAACTAGTTTATGTTTCTAAAGCAAACCTGTAATATCTGGCGACTGTCTGGCGATCAAAAAAGCGCGCTTGGCGCGTTTAGTCTCTTCTCCCAGGAAGGGTTACCGTTTTAAGAGAGTTGAACGTTAGCCGCGAGAGAGCAAGGTGCTCTATTTTGCTATGCTGTAGGAGCGATGTACTGCTCCGAGATAAATATTTTAGTTTGAATGTTAGTTTAATAAGTGTTTCGTTTCGTCGTCTTTAATGATGCCTTGTTGAACCACGAAGCCATTACAACGCGCTGTCTTAGCAAGAACCAGAGCTCAGAGCGTTGGAAAACGGAAGTGGTGTAAACTAACATATGAAAGAAGTTTACATTTCCGAATGGAAGTAAAAACATGAGAATTATTTAATCGTAAGTTTGAAAAGTTTGGTTTTGAATTAAAAGAAGAGAAAATGTTCAAAAACGTGAAGAAAGAAGATTAACTGTTTCATTAGAAATTGGTGAAGAAGCATCCACAGATTTGAAGCTGGTAGAACTGAAATACAAACTCCAGACTGGCAGAGAATACATCGAATATGCTGATTTTGTGAAAGGAATTCTGATTACTACAGTGGAGAATAGAAGAAAAGAAGAAATCGAAAGATTACAAGTGGAAGAAGAGAGATTGAGAATAGAAAGAGAACACAAAATAGAATTAGCGAAAATTCGAGCAACTCAAAATGAAGGAAGTAGAAGTCCGACACCTTCAATCCAAAACACAAGACGAGAAACCGAAATTTCTCTCGACAAGCTGATCAAAGGAGTAGAAACACTAACTATTCAAGTACCGAAGAGAGCAGAAGCGTGGAATATATTTTTCGATTATATCGAAAGAGAATTTAAGCAAAAGAAAGTTGCAGAAGAATACAAATCGGAAATATTATTGAAATTAATTGGAGAAAAAGCCTCAGTTGTCCTCATTTATATAAATGATGAAGATCTAAAAAATTACGAAAAAGCGAAAACTCTTATTCTGAAAGAATATCAACCTATTCCTCAAGCCTGTTTAGAAACTTTTAGAACTAAACGTTATTCCGGCGAAACGCATATCCAGTTTACCTCACGACTAACAGCTACATGGGACTATCACTGCAAATCAAGAGACGTAAAAGATTTCGAAACACTCAAGGAGTTAATTATTTCGGATAAATTATTTCAAGCTTTAGACAGCGAAACAGCTGCACACTTTCCAAGGATATAAGTGATTGAAACTGCAAGAATTAGCTAAAGAATGTGATACCTATGTCACAGAGAAAGGAAAATCTTTCGACGAAGTCCGAAATGAAATAAAACGATCGCCGAGATTCCTGGATACAACATATAGACAAGATAAATATATTCCTGCACGCATGAAAAGAGAATACTCAAAACAAGAAGGATATTCTGCGAAAAGAAAAGAATGTTATATTTGTGCAAGCTATTGCCCAGACAAAAGAAGAAAGAACGTAACTGCAGTGAATAAGAAGAGAAAAGATCTCCAAAACTCTAAACATTCAAACAGAATATCAAAAGAAGAAGCCATTGTAGCAAAAGTAGACTCATCCTATCTACGATCCAAATGCGAAGAACCTATCATCCAGCCATTGCAAAAAGTAGATGTTTTTGTTAACTCTGAGAAGGTCGAAGTTATCGTGGACTCTGGAACGCAGATAACAATCGTACATTCATTGCTCATTCCAAATTTAGAAGGAAGTAAAATCTTGTTAACCCCTGTTTTCGGACAACCGATTGAAGCAACAGTTTGCTGTCTACCTATTTACTATAAGAATCATGGAAGTAATTTATTTAATTCTGTGGATACGTTAATTGCAGTGACAGATAAGCTAAATATGCCTTGTTTAATAACGCCAGAAACACACAAACTGTTGATTAATCCTGATGGAAAAGAATCAAACATAGAAAGAAATAATTCCGGAGACGAAAACTTACAAAGTTTATTCGCCGAAGCACATTCAAAGGGTAGCGTAGAATCCTCCCCTCCAGCGCTTTTGGAAGAGGAAACCGAAGGGGAGGAAGAGTGGGACGAGTCGAGCGCTTACGTAAACACAGACTTTTCGTCTGTTGAAAACCTGCGCAGAGAGCAATCAACCTGTCCTTCGCTGAAAGAAGCATAGAAGTTAATTGTAGAAAAAGAGGGAATTATTTATTTATTGATCATCTCATACATCACCAAGAAAAGATATTAGGACAGGCTGTTTTCCAGTTAGTGCTTCCTCTTAGTAGAACACCAATGTTAGAATTAGCGCATAGTTCCATCTTCGGTGCACATCTTGGAATAAGGAAAACAAAGGAGAGAATCCGATATTTATTTTTTTGGCCTATATTTATCGCAAGATGTCGAAACCTTTTGGAAAACATGCAAAAGCTGTCAGCTGAAGAGTCCAGAAAAGCGATCCGACAAGGTTCCCATCACACCCGTCAGAAGACCAGAATTACCTTTCGAAGTAGTGACCATAGACGTTATTGGGCCTATTAAAGCTCCTTCCGCTACAAAACATAAATACATGTTATGCCTTGTAGCTCAGCACTTCCGATGGCCAGAAGCAATTCCACTGAGAAGCTTGACAGCAAAAGCCACTTGTGACGCACTTTTGGAGATTTTCATGAGAACAGGAATCTCTAATACAATAGCTAGTGACAAGAGTAGTAACTTTATTTCGAAATTAACTCAAGAATTCCAGAAAAGACTAGGTTCTCACCCTGGGTTCTCTACACCCGCATACAGTGCATACATGGATTGGTAGAAAGATGGAACAAGTCCCTCAAACAAATGTTACATCATGACATCAGAACTGATCCTTCGAATTGGGATAAGCACATCCCATACATGCTCTTTGCTTACCGGGAAGTACCGAGCTGCACCACTGGAGTCTCACCATTTCAGCTGATGTATGGAAGACAACCAAGAGGTCCTTTAGCAGTACTGAAGTCTTCATGGTCAGGAGAAATACCTATACTACCTAATCTAAGTGAATCAGCAGTAGCTTACTTGCAGCATTTAAAAATAAGATTGGAACAAGCTGCCGAACAAGCCAATTTAGTTGCAAGTGAGAAAGGGCAAAAATATGCTGAGTATTTTAACAGAAGATCAATAGCAAAAAATTTCAAAATCGGGAAGAAGTCTATTTACTCATCCCAGATTCAAATAACAAATTCTGTGCAAGTTGGGCTGGTCCAGGGATAATCGTGAATCATTGTCCACCTCATTCCTATAAAGTGAAACTCCCGATGGAAAGATCAAGCATATGCATTCAAACAAAATTCCAAAATTTCAAGCTAGCATCAATGCAGTTGGAGTGATATTTGAAAATGAAGAAGGATTAGAAGAAATTATAACCTTTCAAACCCTATAATATTTAAAAATAGACGCGAATCTGAATTCAGAAAATTTATATCCGCAGCAAAGAAGAAAATTAATCGCTCTTATCAATCGACACCGAGAACTATTCACCGGAAAGCTGAAAACAGCTAAAGTTGAGGCTCATAAAATTAGACTAATACCCAATATGGAGAGGAAGAAACTCTACATACACAGGATTCTTGAAGCACTGAAAACCAAGGTTGACGAAGAAGTAGAAAAATTATTGAAATCGGTATTAATAAAAGAAAGTAATGCACAAATAGCTCAACCATTAGTTTGTGTAAGCAAGAAAGATGGAAATATTAGATTGTGTTTAGATTATCGATCATTGAATACATTGACGAAGCCAGACTACTTTCCTATGCAAAATGCCGTTGATTTAATGTACAGTATAGGAAGAGCCAACGTCATAACAGCACTGGATTTACTAAAAGGGTATTAGGCAATTCCCATGGAGGAGCAAAGTAAATAATATATATCCTTCAAATCTCATTGAAGTCAATATCAGTTTAAAGTGTTACCTTTTGGCCTACTAAACGCACCAACAACTTTTCGGAGAGTAATGAATAACGCGCTGAAAGAATTTCAACAATTTTCAAGAGCCGATATTGAAGATATAACTATATTTTCCACCGATTTCGACACTCATCTCCAAGATTTGGATAAAGTTTTTATTAACTTGAGTCACTTGGATTTACTATCTTTTCGAAGAATTTTTTTTTTTTTTTGCAAAACCACGAATTAAATATTTAGGACACATTATCGGATCGTGGAAAATAGAGGCAGTCAAGAAACTGGAAACACCGAAAGCGAAGACACATCTCAAAAGCGTGTTAGGATTATGTAATTATTATCGCGATTACATTTCAGGGTATGCAGAGATCGCCTATCCACTCACGGAACTCACGAAAAATACACAACCGGAAATACTCGAATGGAAAGAAATTCATAAGTCATAAGGAACGATTAGCGATGTCAAAGGAAATGATCACCCCAACACTGTAGGATTCGTTTGTCATTCATTCTGACGCAACTCAAATCGGAATAGGTGCCTGTTTATCACAGCAAAGGGAAGAGAAACAATTTTCCGTATGCTACGCGAATAAGAAACTATCGAGACCTTAACAAGCTGGCCGACTGTAGAGCATGAAGCTTATGCTAGAGTATGGGCATTGAAAAATTTTGGACCATGGGTATTCGGCTCATCTGTGAAAATTGTGACCTATTACAATCCCCTAGCATTTATTGTAAAAAATGCTCCGCAATCATCCTATTGCAACGATGGAGCATAGCGCTGCAGAAATATAATCTAGAAATAGAACATTGCCCTGAGAGAAATCTGGTTAATGCTGATGCATTATCCAGACTCCCCACTCGTGAACTTTGAACAATGTTTACTATTCATATTCACCAACATTTTAGGTGATTAATAATTAGATAGTTTTTCTTTGCTTTTCTAATTAATTTTACAATTTTGTGCCAATATTCATAGCAGTTGAGATTTGTATATTAGTGTGGAATGTTTAAATGTATATGTAGATTTTTTTTCTTTTTCTCATTGATCGCAAACTATTGCTAGATTTTAATATCTAGATTAATCATTGATTTGTACACAGCCTCAACAACAATCTTACGACGGGGTTGTAGTATCTGGCGACTGTTTGACAATCAACAAAGCGCGCTTGGCGCGTTTAATCTCTTCTTCCAGGTAGGGTTACTGTTTTAAGAGAGTTGAACGTTAGCCACGAGAGAGCAAAGTGCTCTATTTTGCTATGCTGTAGAAGCGATGTACTGCTCCGACATAAATATTTTACTTTGAATCTTAGTTTAATAAATGTTTTGTTTCGTCGTCTTTAATGGTGCCTTGTTGAATCACGAAGCCATTGCAAAACCAAACTGCATAAATGACGCTCGAACCAATTACGAACAATGTCACAAGACAAAGCAACTTTTAGTCTGTCTTCCTCCCTCCCCCGAAGATCGCCGACTGCACCGACACCAGGAACTTTCAAGGAAGGTTTTGGGTTCATCGCAGATATCATGCGAGCGTCAATGAAATTCGCAGTTATTTTTTATGGCAAAGTTCAATAGTGAATATTTCTCGAATAACTTGATTCTCATTTTTTGCCTTACCCGCCTGCGGAAATACAGAAGGTCACCACAGCAACCACTGCGCTGCGAGGACAGGCACTGGGCTGGTACAAATTAATCAATAAATTTCTGCTGGGAGAACCAGGCAGCGCGAGTTCCAGGTTTGAAATGTTTAAAAACGACCTTGTAAAAGCAGCCCCCGCGACGAAGGGTAAAATTCGCAGCAGAACTTATTGGTCGATACCAGCGTAGGATTGAAAAATTCTTTGAGTTTATATTAAAGAAAATATAAGTTTTTAATTTGTTGTATGAGGGAAAAACCAGATGCTAAGATTACACAAATTATTCTGCCTAGATTGTTTCCTCAAAGTCAAGATTTTGTGGAATTTGGAAACCCGAGTACGCTGGAACCAAAAAATTTTTTCCTTTGGTGGTTACGTTGATCATCGGAGCACATGCGCAAATGAATAAACCAGATTTGGCTTTGCCCCTGTAAAAGTTGCTGCTTGGATATACACAGACCAAGCCAGACCGTTTCCATTTGGCTTTGCTGTGCTGTCGAAGCTTTATTTCTTCTCCCTACGAATTCTTTGCCGAAATGGTTATTTGAGTTCACGGTGAAGTCTGAAAGTAGGAGAATATCAGTAAAGTTAAGTACACATACGCGGGGTATAAGCAGAGATCGAGCGAACATTTATCTGGGGTACAGAAATACAAAGGATGCAGTTATCCTGTAAGCAAGAAAATCCTTCCAGGATTCAATTAAATTTGCGGTGCTGATCAAAAATTTGCCTCCGCCAGTGACTCAAATCTTGTTAAATAACGTGCTAGCAGATGCATTATTGGATACACGGTACAGAGTGTTTGGTTTGGGAGGAAAGAGCAGTTGCTGCCCAAGGCAAACATTGT
>KK115548.1:4982-83327 GCA_000611955.2 Stegodyphus mimosarum
TTTTTTTTTTTTTTTTTTTTTTTTTTTTTTTTGATAGTCCATCAAATTGCCTTTAAACGTGTCCATGATAAGCATGTTTTGAGAATTTTGAAGAGCTCTTGGTCTTTTATTCAACACTGAATTAGCCCAATCTTCTATAATTTTGATGGTCGTCCATCCCTTTTTCGGAGTGTGTACAATTATGGCTTTGGGAAAATTTTCGTTTTGGTGCACTAATTTCCTGTTAAGAATCAAATACAGAGGTAATTTATTTCCGTCTGCTTGCATTGCTTTTCGTATCCTGTACTCAAGATTGTCACCTATTTCTCACTCTTTGAATTTATAGTATAATTCCATGGCATATCAAAGGTCAGGGTTTTTTTATCCATGTTTCCAATGTTCTTGAATTTATATACATATCTTATCTGTAAACCGATGACATAGTGTTGAAACTGCACAAGCTTATCTTTGAAATCTGCAGGAAGTTTTTGGCAGACTCAAGTTCTCCAACTCAAAGAAAATCATTCCCTTCTCATAAATGTTTCACACCAGCCTCTTGATGCTTTAAAATTCTCAATTCAGGAATTGCTTCTTTTGCCTTTCATTCTAGCATTTGTATTGCATGCTTTAGATCAGGGGTGGCCATTAAGTCAATTGCGATCGACTAGTGGACCACCAAGACATTTTGGGGTGGCCACTTTTACCAAGACCTAAGACGCGCATACCGGAAACATTTATAGAACACCGACACCAGCTAGACTAGAGAATCAGCTCTTCACAATCAATGCGACTGTGTTACTGAAGCAAATGATTCGATGAATGTATAGATGACACAGGTGCGTTCATTGGAAGCATATGATGATGCTTAAGTACATACAGTGGTTACGGATTCATCGGTTCACGTTTGTTCGCTGATCACTGCATTGAATTCATCCAGGGTCTAGCAGTCACCAAAGTTCTTCAAACATTCAACTTGACTATTTTGTATTGTGTTTTTGTAAATCTGTCATATTTTAAAAGAGGGGTACAATATCGAAAACAAGTGTTAAGAAAAGAAAAACATACAATTATATTACAGAATGGGAAGAACCGTTTTTCTTTACAATGGTGAAAGCAAAATGCTTTGCTATATATGTCATGCAAATGTGTCACTTCCAGAAAAAGGAAATGTTAAAAGGCATTTCAAAAGCGTGCATCAAAGTTTTGATGCAGATTTTCCATTGGAAAGCTAATTGTGTAAACAAAAGTTAAAAGAATTTAAAGCACAATTAATAGGACAACAATCATATTTAATTAAACCCAATACTATATCTAAGGCTGTAACAGTTGCATCTTTTTGTCTGAATCATGTGTTAGCAAAATATAACAAACCTTTTGCAGATGGAGAAATTATATTTAAAAAAAAAAAGCATTTCTGGAAGCCAGTGGTTCATTATTTGCATCATTCAAGAACAAAAATGAAATTATTTCCACAATTAAAGATGTACAACATTTCCGTAAAACTGTTAAGCGCCATATAGAAATGGGGAAATCTGATCTGGCTGATCAGTTGGCCAAAGATATTACTAACTGTATTTGTTTTTCCTTGCAGTTTAATGAATTTATGGACATGGTTGATATTTCTCAGCTTTGCATTTTTGTAAGAATAGTTTTTAAGGGTATGAGTGTAAAAGAAGAATATTACCTCTAAAGAAGAGAACACGAGGTGAAAATGTTTACTGCGCCTTTAAAAAATACATAGAGGAGGAAAAAGTTCAAGTTTATAAAGTTGTATTGATGACAACTGATGGGACCCCATGAATGATTGGCACAGTCAGTGGATTTTTGGCTGTATGTATCAGAGACGATGACTTATCACGTTTCCTTTCTTATTATTGCATTTTTCACCAACAGGCCCTCTTTTGTAAAATTCTAAATATGCGTCATGTTATGGGAATCTGCATGAAAATTGTGAACTCAATTTGAAGAAGAAGTCTTCAGACAAGAATGTTTCAGACCCAACTAGAAGAAAACGATTCTGATTACGGGAAATTGTTATATGTTTGCAGATGTTCATTGTTTAAGTGAGAGTATATTTTTACAAAGATTCAGGCACCTTACTGCAAGAGGTAAAAGATTTTTTGAAATCAAATGATAAAGCATATGTTGAACTTAGGAATGACATTTGGTTGATGAATTTAGCTTTTGTTGTTGATATAACAAGCCATCTTAATGAATTGAACTTAAATTGCAAGGAAAAAATCAAACAATAGTGGAATTGATTGTATTTGTTAATGCATTCAAGAACGAGTTAAAGCCAATATCTTCCCAGTTGAAGAAAAATGAACAAAAAAAATTCAAATATATTTCTGACAAGTTGTTTAAAAACGGGAGTGCATTAAACAAAGAGAAATGCAATGATGAAATTCTAAAACTCTACTCAGAATTTCAGAGACGTTTTCAAGAATTTACTAGACTAGAACCAGTTGTTACATTCATGTGTAACCCATTTGGCAATGTGTGAATGTGGAAGAAATAACTAAAAGTATGAATTATATATTCTCTTTATCTCTTGAGGAAAACAAAGTTTTTCTCCTCCAGAATGACATAATTTTAAAAGCATGTAGTTCAGAACTTAAGAATAACTTTTGGAATCTAATGGGCCAAGTAAAGTATCCTAATTTAAAAAAAAAAAAAAAAAAGTTTGCATTCTGTTTAACTTCATTCTTTGGCTCTACCTACCTGTGTGAATCTGCATTTTCAACGATGAATATAATTAAGACAATGTATCGTTCCTGTCTCACAAATGACAACTTGGAATCCAGTGCAAGATTAGCAGTTAGTAATTATATACTGAGATATTCAAGATTGGTGCACAGTTTGCAGACAAAGTCTTCTACTAACTACAACTACAAAAACTAACTTTAGATGAAAATGTTGTATTTTTTAATGTATTTTGAATTTTTTGATAAGAAATGCATCATTTGAAATTATTATATTTGTGACTATTATATGTTTATTATTATATGTTATTATTATTTTATTATATGTATTATTATGTTTATGTTATGTTATTATTATTGTTTTTGCTTTAAACACAGTTTTAAAACAGTAAGTTTTTTTAAGTAGGGTTATGTAGGTAAGTACATATTCCGTATTTATTATTAAGTTATAATACATATTCTAGACTTTTTTTTAAGTTCACCACACCTATGCCACAAGGTGGAATGCAAAACCTTGAAAAAATTAGAAGTAGCCCATACCCTGGAAAAGTCTGCCTATGCCACCTACCTTAGATGGAATGTCACATACAAATTGAGCAACACTATCATCTCTTTCAAGATATCTTCCTTTTTTTGGTCCAGTTAAAGACTTTGTTGAAGATTTACAAGAAAGAATAATATTATGTTGTTTATGCCACCGACATACATTTGCTTCATCTGTATCAAACCCCATCCAACGAATTAGATTCAAAGCTGCACCTTGTTTTAGGTAGAATAAACACTGGAAAAAAGTTAGATTCGAATAAATGCATATATTCAATTCTAAAAGTTAGGTACTTAGATTTTTATGTGGAGGAGGATGGTGAATCTGTTGCTATGTAGCCTCACAATAAATACTGTCTTGTGAGTGAACTTCTGCTATTTACTGCATTACTGTAAGTTTTTTAATTTATGAGTTTCTACTAGTTATTGCCATAACTGGTGCTATTCCAGTTTTATTGTTGTGATATAGTTCACTTGTTTAACTGTAACATTACATCATATCCATGAATTTTATTGCCTAAGAGATAATGTTTGCATCTATTGTCAGCTTAGGCCTTTGATATCTTAAAGGTGACTATGAATTAGCCCAGTTTTGAGAGAGAATGTCCCAAAGAACAGAACCAAGGTTCTTCTATCTCTCTTCTTCAGCCAACTTTCTGATAGGACATCCTACTCAACAGTGTCTTAAATTCACAGACACATAATACATTAACAAATATCTGTGCCTTTGATAAGATTCGAACTTAAATGCAAAATTATAGTGGCTTCCTCCCTTCTTGCAAACAGGGTAGTGCTGTGCCTCTTTTAAACAATTATATAACCCATGTTTGTTACCACTTTGGCAGAAACTTTCCAGCTGTTTTCCTGTAGAGGTTTTTAAATTATTTTAGGTAATTACTGTATGCTAGGTTATAAAATAGACTGTTACACCTTTTAAAGTTTGAAATATTTTATGAATGAATAAAATAGTCATATATTAGGTATTTATAACATTTTAACCCTTTGCAGTCAAGGCTTTATTTGCTTGGACAAACCAGCAACTTGAGACAATTTTCTGCATATTTTGTGAATCTCTTACAGTTAATTTAAAATGATTTATCACAAATCTAATAGTTCTTTTATATCTGAAGATACTTGCTATCCTCTGGCTCTTTCACCAAGTACAAACGGTATTCTTTGTGGTATTTCTTCTGATTCTATGCGAGTTATCCATTCTGAATTTTCTGTCCCTTTTGTGGAATTTATGTTGCTTTCACATTCGCTGTTACTCTGATTTTTCTCCTTATACTTATCACTCTCCTCATTGCTGCTTTCCTTCTCTCTCTCATTATGTAGGCTATGCATACAAGCAGTTTCATTCTTTGTCATTAAAATATCTAACTCATCATCATTTAAACTGATCCCTTCATCCTATTCCATGCATGCTGTGCTGTGTAACTCTGAAAATAATATTCCTATTGCCAACAACTGTTGAGTTCAAGTTAATGTTGAAGACGCATATATAACAATAAATCTAAAAAATGTATTTAAGATTGAAGATTGGCAGTTGCCTTATAAGGTATTTCTCCTGCCTTCTTAGCATGCCTTCGTCATGTAATGGTCAGCAGGCTCGGCGCGTATTCGAGAGGTTCAAGTCCTGGCAAAGGCGTTGCTCATTCTTCACATCTCCTGCTTCCAAAAAAATTGACTGACTCTACTGTCTTATATGCATGTATTGTTGGATACATTTATGAGGCTGTATTGTTCAAACCAATTCTAAATAAACATCATTACTGCTCGAATTATAATGTCACATCAAGTGATAATTAAGTGTCACCTCTCAAGTGCTGAGAGTTAATTGATATTCCTTTAGTTTGTTATTAATTGTTATTAATGTGTGTTTTTATTTATTTTTCCCCTGAAAACATGAAAAGCTAATTCTATATGTAATGTATTCCCTATATTCTATAGAGGACTTTGGTTCGATACTATGTATGGAAACCTTCTAAAAGTTGATGCATATGGAAACATTTTAGTTTGCTATCATGGATTCAGATTTTTGAAAACGTAAGAATATTTCTTTTTCTCCCCCACCTGAAGATATATTTATTATTTGATTATATTTGTGTAAATTTACTGTCTTGCTTTGATTTCCTTTTTTGCTGAGGATAATGAAAGTTTTTCATTTTTGGTGTTATGTAAAATTGAATTTTTTATATATATGTGTGTGTGCATGTGTGCAGCTTCACACAATAAAACTTCTTTCATCCAGCCTACATTTGTCAAGATTGTTTGATATTCTAGCCAGACATATTAATCTTAGTTTATTTATGTTTTATTATTATTGATTTAGGATTTAAATATGTATTCTTTAATGAGGTTTTAATTCAGATGAAGTCCTGAATTATTTGCCAAATATACGAGGCGTATTCGGAAACTAAGTACTGTTTTGAAAAAAATAGTAAAACAATTTTTTTTAATCCAATTTTATTTTTACATGAAAATAAATGTCTTAAACTATTTTTCAACATAGTTTCCGCCAATGATCAAACACTTGTCATAGCGGGTGACCAGTTTTTGTATACCATCGTCAAAGAAACTTCCCGCTAGTTTCGATAACCACGACTCCACAGCATTTTTCTTGTCATCGTCAGATCCAAAGCGCTTGCCACCAAGCTCGCACTTCATGTGCAGGAACAAGTGATAGTCGGATGGCGCCAAGTCCAGGCTGTACGGCGGGTGATCGAACTGCTCCCAATGAAACTGTCGAATTAACGATTGAGTGACACCAGCAGTATTAGGCCGAGCATTGTCATGGAGCAACACAATTCCTTTATTGAGCATTCCTCTTCGTTTGTTTTGAATGGCATGCCTTAGTTTTGTTAAAGTCTCACAATATTGTGCCGCATTAATGGTTTCACCTCTGGGAAGAAATTCAATAAGCAAAACGCCTTTCCTATCCCAGGAGACAGTGCTCATGATTTTTTGTGATGACATTGTCACTTTGAACTTTTGTTTTTTCGGAGAATGAGTGTGTCTCCACTCCATTGGTTGTTGTTTCGATTCTGGTGTGAAATGACACACCCAAGTTTCATCACCTGTCACAATTTGGTTTAAAAAGTTTTCTCCCTCATCACTGTACCGCGTGAGAAATGTCAGGGCACTACCAAGTCGCTTTGTTTTGTGAACATCAGTGAGCATTTTTGGAACCCATCAGGAACACAGTTTGCGATAATTCAAGCGGTCAGACACAATTTTGAACAAAACAGTACGTGAAATTTGTGGAAATGCCTCTGAAAGAGTTGTCATTGTGAAGCGTCTGTTCTCATGAATTGCTTCATCAACTTTCCTTACCAAATCATCTGTGACAACAGAAGGCCGACCACTCCGAGCCTTGGCGTGGACATTTGTTTGACCTGTATTAAACGTTCTTACCCACTTTCTCACCATTCCATCACTTATCGCGTATTCACCGTAAACTTCTATCACTTGACGATAAATTTCGGCCGGTTTAACATTCCTCGCGTTCAAAAATTTAATCATGGCACAAATCTCACAGTCAGTGGGAGAATTAATTGTGTTAAACATTTTGAATGTGCACAGCAAACTGAAAACACAACATAGAGCAACCAAAATGGCGACAATTGAAAGTCAGTGAACAAGAAAGACTAGTGCGCATGCACGGGACGCCTGCAACGGCGCTAGAATGAAATGGTACTTAGTTTCCGAATACGCTACGTAAAAAGCTATGAACATGAATGAAAAAACAATTGTGGGCTTTAAATGTAAGCTAAACCTAATGGCATTATGTTGGTTCTTTCCCTGCATACGGACATTTTGTTTTGTTATGTACAGCGTACTGCAGTTACATTACGTTAGTCTTTTATTGATCTTTGTTCTATTTCTTATGCATGATGTTTTTTAGTCATGAAGATAAAATGTCATGGCTATAACAAAATATATAGCTTCTGATTTCTTTAAAGCATAAATTTATTGTAAACTGTAAATCCTAAAATTTAGTAGTATGTAATAATTTAACTTTTTTTATGCCTATAAAAGTAATGTATTATTTTCGTTTCAATAGAAATATTTCATGTTTTGTTTAAACAGAAAATTATACCTTTTAGCACAATAAAGTAAAACTTGGTTTTATTTTTTAGACCTTCATAAAAAATAAACTTCATTATTTTCTTTTAGTTGAAGTAGATGCGGGCTTTCTTTTTAAAGAAATAAAAAATAACTGATCTCATCTTAAAATTATTTCCCCCTCTTTTTTTTTCTTGAAAATTTTGTTGTAACTATATGATCTTTGTTGAAATAAATCATCTTAAATGGGAAAATAAGATTTTCTGATATGCGTTAAAGTAAATGCATGCTTGGCATACAGGGAAAAGACAGCCAGGTTTCTTGAAAACGCAAATGAGTTATAATCTCAGTCTAGTTTTTTTTTTAATCCTATTCTATATTGCACACACTTACCTATGTACAACTTTAAGTTAAGTATAATTTACTATTTCTGCGCATCATACTGATTATTTGGTAATGTGTTGGTATTTTTATCCGGGTTCTTTGCACTTTTAACTATGAAATAAGCTTTTCATTGGAAAATGATGGCACCAGTTAAAAGTGAAATGGTTCCAATAAGAGTTTCTTATGTCACTGTAATATAAATCAGATTATTAAAACATGCATTAATTATTCAAGAATATGTTTATTTATTCAAGTTTGGATTTTTCAAATTTTTTTTAATTCCTTAAATTTTAAGTAATCGAATAGATAATGACAAGTATTCTGTTTTTATTTCATGGCATACAAGTTTAAAATTTGTGCGCTCATGGATCAAAAAAGTTCCATATTTTAGTGCATTGAAATATTTATTTCGCAAAACATGAAGCAGGAGTTATTTATTGTTATTTGATTATGAATATAATTTCTTTTTTTTTTATTAAAGCAGTCAATAATTACAACTGAAGTCTTACTTAATGTCGCATATGATTAAAACATAAATTAATTACTTAAAAAGCTGTTTAATTTTGTCATTATGTGTATTTTTTGCATTATACCTTTGTCTCTTACAGAGTAGTAGTTTGCTAAACATTGAAGGTATTCATTATCATTCAAATTTAGATTTAAAATACCTTCTGCAGTAATATCTCATGGCATTAGTCACGAACAGAGGTCATTCGAAAAGTAATGAACCTATTTTTACACATAGTGAAACTTAATCCACTAAACACAGTTATGTTATTTTAAAGTATTCTCCCTTGATCTCAAAAAATCAGTCTCACCTTTATGTCTACTTCCAGGTGTATCTTTTTTTGATATGTTGTTTGGGATATACTTTACACTAGTATTTAATAATTGTATGGTCCATTTTGTGCAGTTTTAGTTTGAAAAATACCAATAGTGTGCTTTATTATTAGTGGAAGTTGTTTGGTTTCAGAAGTAGTTCAGGAGCAGCAAAATTAAGTTGTGTATGACTGTTATGTTGCTGAAAACCTTGATAATTAGCAAAGCACTGTAGATAATATACTTTACAAGCTTCTTCTCTATATCCTAAATAGTATTACATGTAGCTTTTGATGAAATCAGTTTGCAGCTGCATTGTGTTGACAGTTTTCTCAACGGCCATTAGGTGGTTTTTACATCAGATTCCTTAATGTATTGACATTAAGCTTTGTAGTCAACATTCATGGCCTGCCAGAATGTAAAGCACTTTTAGATACCTTGCCATTCACATATTTTTTAAGCTACTCGGTAATTCATGCACTGAATCTTGTAAGCTTGAAGCTGCTTTTTCACTACCTCTAATGCAGGGATCGCTGGCACTCCATCAAACGATTTCAATTTGCCCAATAGAGTTGTTAGCTAAATAAAATGTGCCATTGAGAAGTGATGTAATAATTTAGTGGGGCTCACCATTTCATTGACCCTTCAACACAATTTTTAAACAAACTGGCAGAAATTGCTCATGCATGTTTTGTTCATGGTCAAACTGTAATTAATTCATGAATTTCTTCTGTGGTTTTATTCAAATGTCTGCAGAGTTTATTAACTGCCCATTCTTCCTTTAAATCACTTTTGATTTAGAAAAGCGTATGAGTTCTGTACTGTCTAATACAAGAATGAAGAGCTGAAACCAAAGATAATTTCAAGTGGTTTTGTTTTTATGTCACTCTGGTTATGTTTTTAATACCCTGTTTGTTGTTGTTTTAATATACTATAAAATTAAAAATTTTTTTTAATTATGAGGGAAGGATGATGACTATGCTTTTCTGAATGCTTTATTGATAACACGGTCATTTTTATGAAATTAGCAACTATAGCCTTCGAAAGATTTATATAAAATTAGGTATTTTTTCTGTGCCCTTAATCTTGTTTGTTACATAAATTGCATGTGGCAAACCTTGAGTATTAACTGCAATATGGCGCTTTATACCTGAAATCTTTTTACCTGCATCATAGCCCCCTTTTTTTTCAGCAGTATCTGTATTTTTAATGCTTTGAGAATCAGTTATACAGAAACTGGGTTTCTCTTTCTGGCCATTGCTGATACGGACCTCTCCAATTAATTTTTTTTAAGACTACTTCCAGGAACAAGTTAATTTAGTGTATGATGTACTTTTGATATGTATTCTTATAAAATACTTTTTCTTTCAAGCTTTTTGTATCAGCTGCATTTTTCTCTACTTAAATGACATTTTGTCTTTAAATTCATATTAAATTGTAAATGAATAATAAAGAGCTTAAATTTTTCATTTTTATATTGTTTGGTTGGTTGATTTATTTAATTATGGCAAAGCATTCAAGGGCTATCTGCCTAAGTCTGCCATCTTGGAGGACTTTCTAAGCGAAACTGTCTCACATGCATGCATTTTTGCATTGTATTGTACCCACATAGCACAAAAACATCCTCAGGACATCCTACCTAAGTCCCATTGACAGTGTATGGGATGTTGTTAGGGCCTGAAATCCTACTTAGTACATCCTCAGGATATCCCACTAACCTCCTAAACATATCCCATTATATCCTCAGAACATCCTATCTAGGTCCCATCGACAGCATATGGGATGTTATTAGGATTTATAAAGGCCTACTTACTACATCCTGAGGACATCCTGTAATATCCCAGTGTCCTCCTAAATTCATCCTCTTGAGTACTTAATTTCACATCCCAGTATATCTTAGGACATTCTATCTAGGTCCTATCGACAGCATATAGGATGTTATCAGGATTTGAAATACTAGTTATTATATCTCAGAACATCCCTTTAACCTCTTAAATACATACTCCCGACTGCTTAATGTCACATCCCAGTATATCCCCAGAAATCTTCCTTACATTCCACTGAAAGTGTGTGAAGGTGTTGTGATGACTTAAAACCTACTTATTTTCCACAGAAAGTCTCAGGTCCTCCTTCTATGGTTACTATGGAAAAATAAGAAATGTTGAGAATATTTATACAACTTATTTTTTTAATTTGAATTTCAATTTATTTAATAATTTGTAAATAGATCTAAAACTGAGCTAGGGACTTAAAATGAATTATTAATACAAAAGAAATTAAATAATTATAAGAGAAAATTTTGCTTTAAAATATTAAAAATCATTTTTAACCATTCAATAGCCCCAAACTGAATTCTTCAATTTATTCATAATTAAATTATTCTACAAAATCAGTTCTGACGTCAGTTAATTTGTATTCAAAATTCAATAATAAAATTAAGCATTTAATAACCTTTAGTGTGTAAATGTGTGTAAGTTTTGAAGTTCTGAACTTATGTTGATTACATTGATTGAATCATTATTGATGGCTACAGTATGATTGAACAGTTCATAAGTTCATCTTGCTGTAATGGAGCAGAAGATTTTCTAATCAATTTTCTTATACAAGACATAAAGCTTTCAAATTTAAATGCACTGTAATTATCTAATGGCCCAAACATTTTTACATCTTCACAGATATGCAGTAGGCCGTGAACATTATGAGAAATATACTGTTTTCCATAGTAAGCCCAAAAGTTACTACGAAGAGATTTCATAGAGACTGTGGGTATTCATGAATTGCCATCTGATTTTGTATTTAGCATAGGAGTCTAATCGAAATATGGAGTAGTAAAAAATTGTCATATAGTTTTTTGTTTAAAATTTCTTTTAAAACAGTTGTGCCAGTGTACACTAAAAATTGACGATATTCTGTACCATTCTAATGTTTCAATTCTTTTACGGTCCTTGGTTTTCTTGCAAATTCAATTGGTACATAAGGCTTTAAACTGGTGAAAATTTTTTAATTAATTCAAAATTTTTATGTGGTAATCGTGCTTGTAAGCGGCCTCTATCCAAATAGTAATCATTTTTCATACTGCTCCCCTAAGCACACAAGGCGCATAAAGTCTAATAGAATATTTATTGGTTCTATATTTGGAATATTCCTTAAAATGGGATAATCATTGTGGTAATCGTCATCAGTCAGTTCTTGAGACATATCGGTATTTTGATATAGTTCACCAACAGCTCCTGAAAAACATATCTTGTTGTTAACATACTTGCCAACATATTACACTTCGAACAACTTGAATATCCAGTATGACTTTTAGTAAACAAAATATATGATTTTGCTGGCACGTCACATACAATATATTTTTCAGAAAATTTTATTTTCATTTCCGAAGTTAATACCTTTATTAGATATGGATTATAATTTATGGACAGTTTTGTCCATAAATTATTTTTAAAATTCATTAGCTTTTGGTTTTGAACTACCGTAATATGCACCCATGATAAATACATTTCTAGTAGAAATAATATTCACCAACATTGGGTGGAGTGAATTATTATTTGATTTGAATATGGATAAACCATCAGTATTTATTGCTATTTCTATGCAAGATAACAGGCAATTTGAAGGCTATGCATTTTTTAAATTTGATTTTCAAAGCTGAAGTATACATAGTTTCCATTGCCCATTCTTTTTATAAAGGAATTTCTAGGAGTGTCTATGTATGTACACGCATCACTTGGTAAACTGTTAAAGCATTTATGATGCTTCAGAATTTTTAATAATGCACTCAACACTTCTGGTTGATTTGGAATTTTAAGCGCCATTCCATTTATTCCAGAAACGAGTTCTCTCAAGTAGTGTGATTTGAAACATTGTATGAAATATGTTTCATTTCCCTTTTCTGTTTGAATGAAATAGATTCAGTATGTCTTACCAACTCCTAAGCAAGCGTTATAGGTCAAATTGCAAGTTATATGAGGTCATATTCCGAATCACAGTTTGAACTGGAACTTAAGAGGTATTTGCTTGCGCGAAAATTCGGCACAGCCGTTTTTACATAATTAAATGCTAGTTCATCTTCTGATGAATCCGATAATATACATTGATTTATTCTCCTATAAATCTTTTAGATAATATGAGATTTTTTTTTAGTTTTGATCATTTTCGTAAAATTAAGGAAAAATTTTGAAACTTACTTTTCGCACTCTTTCAGTAAAAATCGTTCTGTAATGCTTGTTTGTGAAGTCGCTCCTAACTGGAACAGAATTTGGAATGACGGCAATTAACCTTTAAGCTTCAGCAGAATAGCTGAATTCTAGAAATCAAAAAGTAAATACGTGTACTTTTCCACTTTGTGCGTTTCTTCAAGGATATCACTGTTACGGAGCAAATAACACTGTTGGGGGCCATTCTCCGTTGAAAGTGACTTCAGATTTCAGATGAGCTCTCCGTTTCTGCGTTCTTTGGTTTCTAGGGTACAAAGAAGGGAAATCTGCCACGAAGACATTATCAAAAGAGAAATCTTGAGGCATCAGCTGCAGAAAAAGTGCTTAGAGCAGAGCTCAGTTTCTCAAAAGCAAAGAAAAGGGGCAGTTTTACGAACGTTGATAATAATAGAAAGATTTAAGGTTTTCGACTTCAGTTGTTATTTATAGCATAAAATAAAGTAATAAATCTGCTGATTTTAAATAATGCATTTAATTTAAAAATTAATTTTTTTTAGTTTAAAGTTTGAACATCTATTCAATCTGTTATCTAATTTTGAGTTTTTATAACAACATTTAACTTTGTGTGATTTACCTTGAAGAAAAGTGTTTACTGCATTTTCTGGATGTTACAAATAAATTAATAAAGCAGTAAGCAGTGTTAAATTATGAGGAGTCATGTAGCATTGTCGGCATAACGTATAAGATTCCAGTGCTGGATATATTTTTTTCATGCTTTGTTTAGCAAAGAGTGGATATTTATATGGCTAAAGAGCTCTCTGAGGTAGCAAAGTGAAGTTTGGTGAGAGTAAGAACTTAATGTTACTTCTTCCCATTCTTAAACCTCATTTTCCTATTACAGAGAGGTAAAAAATAAGTTACTTCTTACCTCAATCGTTTTGAGAGACTGTCTCGTTATTAAAGAACTTCCCAGAAAATGTATGAAAAAACTGCAATGAATTAAAAAGCCCAATAAAATTATTTTTCTGTTTATAAATTTAAATTAAAGCAAGTTAAAGCTCGTAAAGACTAGTTTTTAACTGCGTCTGTAAACAAAATTTTCATGGGTTAAAAAAAATTCTTGTTACTTATAACTACACAGCACTAAACATCATTCATTACTAATAGAATAGTGTAAATATTTTTTTCTTTTGCCATTTCAAAGAATAGTTATTTCTATTTCAAGAACTAGCTAATGGAACAATTGTTGGATCTAAATCCTTTCAGTAATAAGTTTTGCTCAAAAATCTTCAGTGAATTTAATTCAATACTTTTACAACTTGATGTAAGTAAGGGCATCGTTCAGCCATGCCTTAATATCCCGCATGGATATTTCCAAGCAACTAAATGCTACATTATTTCTGATTAGTGCCGCAGAGACGGGAAAGTGGTTAGTGACTGATTGCCATACTAAAGGGCCCAGGTTTGAATACTGGAGATGGCATGGATGTAAATTGTCTGTACCCTCATAGGAGGTAACGGTGGCCCATCTGTTATCCTCATAATAAAGTGGCCACTGCTTCTGGCCTTAATAGTAGCTATTGCCTCTAATGGCTAGTGCCCAGCGATTGGAAATTTAAAAAAAAAAATTGTGATTAGCTTGATTTTAGAGTCTGTAGCAAAGTACTCGAGGGCAGTCTAACAAAGGAAAGGAATGTCTTTGCTAACCACTTTCCCTTTTTAAAAGAGATTGCTCGTTTATACACTATACATAGGGAAAAAATATGAAAAATCTCATGCAGCCAGTTCATTCCCCAGGCACCTGAATCTTGTCGAACTACCAGAGTTTTGCGGCTTAATTCTATGCAGCCTGAAGGAGTATTTACTTAAAGCATAGTACATCATGGCCATCTGGTCATAGGATGAATGTCCTTGTGAAAGATTTTCTGAGTGAACCTGTAACGTAAATAATGTTTGGGTTCAAATATATTACCAAAATATCTAAAATAATGTGTACAAAATATAATATGTAGCAATTAGAATTTATTCTAAAACACACTTTCAATATGAATCTCAAAACGGCCAAAAACACGTGCATATAATTTGTAAGGAAGTGCTCTGATTACTAGGCATTGTGAAACAACAACAAAAGTTTGAAAATATTTCGAGTTTTACTTGGAGCCAACATATACAAGACAAAAATAAGTGTAAGCATAACAATTAAATTTTTATATGCAAAATATCCATACAGTAAGATTTTGATTCTTATAATTTGATTTGCGTGCAAGGTTACTTTATTTTAATATTTTCAGGTATCAGTTTCCATAAAAAGGACAGTATTTTCAATGAATTTAATGAATAACCCCTCCGGCTCTCTTTCAGCTTGTTCTAGTCATTAGGGGGATACCATTAGAGTGCTTGACTAGCCCCTTGACAAGCAGTTGAAGAAACACATTACCGTATTGATGCGAATCTAATGCGCCATCGAATCTAATGCGCATCCCCATTTTAAAACTTTAAATAATAAAAAAATTGTTTGTGGGTGAATGTAATGCGCGTCAATAGTATGAGGAATTTATTGAATCTTATTTTATACAACAATGGATTTGTATATAAACTATCAATCAATGGTATGATAATTTTATTTAAATTTAGATACCATATTTTATACAACAATGGATTTATATGTAAAGTAGCAGAACAGAGAATTAACCTATAAGTGGGCTATTGTTATGTGAAACAATCATTGTTAATTACCACTACCGTATATATACGGTACCTATCGTAAAACATGAACATGAAATAAACCGTAACATTTCTATCTAGCTAACAGTTTCAACAATCAGTGATTAAACGTCAGTGATTAACCAGTAAACGTCTTTATTCACTAATATTTTCATTACTGGAATCCTTGCAGCTCTCTTCGTCAGAAGCAGATTCATTTCTTCTTTCCTCATCATCATCATCTTCATCCTCGGCGTTCCAGAGCATGTCATCTTCACTGCCATTCAATGAATTTGAAATGCAGCATTTCTTGAAAGATTTCACAATCATTGGTGCTTCGATGCTTTTCCAGGCAGCAGAAACCCAGTGTGCAACAATGTGCGGTGCAGCACGCTTAATTTTTCCTGTTGGGGTCAATTCACGGTTTGTCTCACAAAACCATTTTTCGTACTCCACCTGAACGTACCCTTTAAATGGTTTATTTATACTGACGTCCAGGGGTTGTAACACAGACGTCATCCCTCCAGGAATGATAACAAGATCACTGCCTAGGCTGTGCATCTTCTTTTTTACGTCGTCCGTGAGATGACCACGAAATGCGTCCAGACAAAGCATTGACGGGACGGCGTCCCATACATTTCGGAGCCAATCAAGCATTAATGATTCCGTCATCCACCCCTTCTCTTGGTTTCGAATCAGGACATCATCTGGGAACAGCTTTTCATTCTTAGGGGTTTTAGGGCATGTTTTCCGTTTGAAGATTAAGAGAGGGGGAAGTTTGCACCTGTCTGCTGTTATTGCTAGCATCACTGTTACGCGTTGTTTTTCACATCCCAAAGTTTTGATAATAACTTCTTTAGTCCCCTTCTCCGTAATGGTGTAGTTACGAGGCATATCAAACCAAATTGGCATCTCGTCAGCGTTGCCAATTTGCCCCATTGAAAAATTCTTTTCCTTTCGAAATGTGATGACATACCGCTGAAATGTTAGTAGTTTTCTCTCAAAATCTGCAGGAAGCTTCTGGCATATTATTGTATGGCGTCTTAGAGATAAGCCCATCCGCTTCATAAACCGATCCACCCATTCACGGCTAGCCTTGACTCTTGTTTCGGTATTCCAAGAACTTCAGCCTCCTCTTTTGCTTTATTTCTTATGGTGTCACTAGTCACAGGTTGTCTATTCTTCCTCCTTTCACGTACAAATTCCAAAACATTTTCTTCAATTTTAGGGTGTCTTCCTTTGCGAGGGCCAGTGAATTTCTTTCTACTAGCTTTAGTTGCAAACAGTGCCAATTTCTGTTGCCGCCACAAGCAAACATTGCTCTCAGCTACTTTGAATTCTCTCCCTGCCTTTCTATTACCATTTTTTTCAGCATAAAGAATTACGTTACGTTTGAAAGTAGCGTCATATGACATTCTTCTCTGTTTGCCCTCCATTTCGTGACTACATACTCTGCCGTTTGTATCCTCTATGCAATAATGTGTCAACGATAAACATAGTCGAGAAATACAGAATTCCATTGTTACGATTTAAATTTGGTTGACGTCATCGGCGAACTTTGTACTCGAATCTAATGCACACCCCAATTTTGAATACTGCATTTGGCCAAAAACGATGCGCATTAGATTCGCGTAAATAATGTACTTTAAAATACATTTGAAATTTAAAAAATTGAACACTTTTAATGCTTTTAAGAAAAAAAAGTATGAAAATTAAGCGTGCGAATTAGTTGTAAAATAATAATTGTTTTTCTAGATACTTAAAATTTTCTGTCTGTGCTGTTAGTCAAATTTTAACTCGTATGTGGACATATAGATAATCAAAGTTTGATTAGCAATTAGTTCTATGATTTTAATAGTTTATGGTAAATGAAAGCAATTATATAAATAATTGATCTTATATGAATACATATATTTATGTGTATTTTATTTATAAGTGTATTAAATATTTTAAGAATAGCTAATCCATTGAAAGCCCCTTTCAGATTACCTACAGCCATAAATTAACAAAAGTATCAGGAAAAGACTGATTAAAATGAATAAAAAAATAGCAAGGCTAACCCCAGTACTCTATAAATATATTTTCTAAATGTAGCTCAATAAGACATTCTTTAAAAAAAAAAAAAAGAGCTTGCTTATGCTTTCGTATTCAAGCTTTGAATTCTCAGCTCATCTTAGAAAGGGCTGAGATTAAATATCATGTCTGCTTGACGACAGAAGTCTTCAGGAGTATTCAGTATGTGCATCCTCAGGATGATAAAGTTATCAGGAGATCTTCATATATCCCAGGACAATGCGACTTGAACAGGACATCCTCGGGATGTTGACTTAAGAAGTCCTAGGGGTATCTGAGAATGAACATGGGCAGGATATCTTGCTTCTCGGGACATTGTGACTTAAATAGGATATCCTGAGGATGTCTTGTGTTATGGGGGTATATGTCAATTTACAATTTCATTAATGCATTTGATGCTAAGAATAGTTGTAACTATAATATAACAAAATCTCCTTTATTTATTATTAACAGATTAATTTTGTGTTTCCTTTTCAGGTCTGAAATTTATAATTTGTATCCAAATAAATTCATTCAGCACCATGAATCTCGCATATATATACTGAACACTCTTTTCAATTTGCCAGGTAGGCAGGTGTTACATAGTTTGTTATGTTATTTTTCTCTGTTGATTTGAGGTTTTACTTCTCTCTTTCTTTTTTCAGAAGCCTATCTATTAGCTTGCTTGATTGACTACTTCACAAATTCGACAGAATACATTCCGTAAGTGCTTTTTTTTAACAAGTATTTTTCTCAGTAAAGAGTACTCTCTGCTGTGCAGTATTTATGGTCTCTTTTGTAAAGCATGTGATTTTTATTTTGTAATTTTAAGCTTACTGCCATTCATAAATATAAAAATTTTATAACACTTTGAAATCATTAGAAAATGCAGCTGGAAAATAAATGCACATATTATGCATTTCAATTCATTTTTCTTGATATTTTAATTTGTAGATCTGAAAATTAATTATTGTAGTGTAAGAATAGGGTATACATTTTTTAATTTTTGATTTAAATAAAATACTTGTAACAGGCCTCGTACAGTCCTTGAAAGTACTTAAGTTTTTAACAATGATTTTTTATCCTTAGGCGTTTAATTTTGTCCAAAACCAGCAAAAGGTCCTTAATTTTACTCATCTGTCATTTTCTTACCTTTTTTTGCGACAGCCATTTTGAGTGGCAAAGCCAAGGGGCCATTTGCCTAAGAGGAGGGAATGCCTTTATGAAGGACTTTCTGAAGGAAATTGGTTCATATTCACATTACACTTGGGAGAACCAACCATTCAGCCAGCCCATTTGTTGGGTTCGAGCCCAAACCAGTTCGAATTGCAGTATTCAGTAGTCTTAACTATGTGACCACCGATGGGCTCATTGAACTTTGTGTTAAAATAATTACTTAAATAACACAGTGTATAAGAGCTTATGCTGAAATACGTTTTCTTTATTTTATGTAAATTTGCATGTACATAAACAGCAAAATTCTGGGATACTTCAGTGAACGTTATCTTAAAGAGCAAGAAATACTGCTGTACATCAAACCAAATCCTTCAAACAAGTTTTATCATGTCAAAAACAATCTTTCAGTATATTTTATCAAACTCTTATGTAATTCATTGTTTTCTGTATGAGAACCACTCTTATTGCTTAAGGGTTATTGTTAAGGTTTCATATTTAATTCTGTAAATATATTCACTTGTCTTGTAAGTTCTTCGATTTTATTTGGAAATATCATGTTTATGAATTTATAAGGTACTTACTGGTTAACAGATTTTCTATCAAAATAGCCACTATCCAACACAGAAATACAACAGTTTCTGCTGGACTACAGTATTCATAAACAAATAATAATATAAAAGGGTGAAAGGAAAAGATGGATATATTTGTTTTTTTTAATCAGTATACTTAGCTATGCTTTCTTATTGAACTTATTAAAATACTGTTTGTGTTTATACTACAATAAATAACAAGTCATGCTTCATTTATTTATTTATTTTTTTGCAATATTTCGTCATGTCTACAATATGTAAGTTTTTATGAAAAATATATTCGTCACAGTGTTTAATCTGGTACTTGCATATTAGCATAGCTACCATGGTGCAGTTTGGTAGTTTTTTAAGTATGAGGCCTTATTATTGCAAAAAAAAATTATTTAAATACATATGCATTTTATGTTCTTATTGGACATTTATCCTGAAAATCAGTCGATAAGCCTACTTGTAAGTTTTTTGTTTGTTTGTTTCCTGTTTGTTCTTATGGAAATTTCATAGTGATTACTAAGCATAGATTCAAAGTAGGTTCCTTTTAGTGATTCTGCAGCAAAATAGTTTATTCTTGCAGAAATCTTACCACAGTTTCTTTCATTACATGTAGTTCTAATGCAGTTTTGCACAAAAAATATGATTTGCCTGTAAAAACATTACATAGAATACAACAAATTAAAGCACATCTGAAAATAACAAAGTTGCTAAAACTCGAAGTATTGTTTTAATATGATAGCACAAAAAAATATTATGTTTATGGTTGCCATTGTGTGAAAATTTGCTACATCTATTAAAGATGTTGCTGTAAGGGTACCTTTTTTCCATGTGTGTCAGCAGCAGGGATTGTTGTCCAGTAACCAAGAAGTACTTTCTTTCTTAAGTCACTGAAGTAGTTATTTTTAAGTTTTACATGATGAAACCCATTTTTTGAAACTTCATTTGGAAGTAAATTCCAGAATTTTCCTGAGTTTTTAAATCGTTCGAGGGAAAAAAAACAGATCCGGTCACATCATTCTAGTACTACAGTATGTGAGGCACTAGTTTAGATTCAGAGCAGAAGGATACCCGCAAATTATATGTGCCATTATAATGATTTTGTGGAATTTGTTCATGTTAGGAGTCGTGATCTTTGCTTTTGATGCAATGTGGCCTAAACTGCTTTCCGAAGGAAACTACGCTTCCATGCTTGGAAAAAAAAAACTAATGCATTTAGTCACATGCCTTACTACTCGTCATAGTGAAGCACGTTCTTCTCCGTGAGCTGTTATTCAATTCATTCATGTGTGTGTGTTTACTAATGTGCCAGTTTTTTTTTTTTTTTTAAGAATATGGGCAAAAAAAATTTTTAAATTATCCTGGTCGACTTGTGTTAAATGTTAAGTTATACACTTAAAAAGAGAATGAAACATTTATTCTGAATTCGTGTGTATCAAATTCAACTAGAAAAGGTTAGCAGCTGAATTAGGTGTGTTAAGTTCTCCCTTTGTGCTGCTATTGCAGTTTAGGTTATGTTAGGTTATTTGAATGTCACAGAGCACATGAGGACTTTCTGCCTAAGAGGAGAGATATCTTTTCAGAGTACTTTGTTGCGGAAACTGGCTCATGTTCATGTTACACTTGGGAAAAACCATGAAAATTAACCATGCAACTAGCCTATTTGCCTGAGATCGAACCCAGATGAAACTGCCAGCATTTAACAATCTCAACTACTCAGTCACTGGTGAGTATGTTATGTTGAAAGTGTGTATTATATCAAGGGTGGCCAAACTTCTCATCAGTAAGAGCCGCATCTTGGAATTCTGGAAAATTAAAGGATTGCAACGAGATTTTCCAGAAGTCACAAGTCCCACGTTTTAAAAGTAGTGAAACAGCTTTCAAATGGAAGGAAATGTCTGATAACATTGAAAAAAAATTGTTCCTTTCTTATGGGCATTGAGTATTTTTAGTTTACAAAATTTCTTATTGGCCTTATGCAGCTTTTATTTTTACAGTCCATTGGTTGTAAACATGTACTACCAGTTATAAAAATGTTTTAAGTAAGACAAATGTTCATATTTGGGCAATGCTAAAATTAAAATATATGTTAATATTATAAAACCTTAACTTTTTAAATGGTTCCCATTCCATACTGTCATATTTAGCAAAATTTTACATACATTCTGTAAGATAACTCTAAAAGACTGATACTCATGTGACAAAAATTGAGAGATATATTCAAGTTTTTAAATCATGCTTTCTGAATATTCGGGGGTGGTATATAATGCCCCCATGGGTATGAGGGGTGAAATATATAAATGTCTGTGTAACTGAAAAATGAAGTATAAATTTAATGAAATGTTTCGGATTTTAATAGATCAAGTGATGAGTATGGATATGCTGATCTGTCATGAAAAGTTCTGATCACAGATTTTTTTTAAAAGGTCTCATTCAGAGACCTTTAAATGGAATTTATATTTTGAAAAGTAATGGCAGCCTTCAGTTATTGGCACATAGTAAATTCTTAACATTATTTGCATGACTTTAAAATAAAATAAACTATTTCTGCTTCAATTCTAAAAGTGAATAGTATTGGAATATTTTATAATTGTATTAAATCATTAAAATTTATTATCCAATTATTGAATTATTACATTAATGATTAAAGATTGGTTATTTAACTATTAGATTAAATTTCAAAGAGGTAAAACTGAAAGTGAATAAATACGATACAAAGTATGAGATCTAGAATTGCAGGACTTCATTTTCATTGGTTCCAGATTTTGAAACATCAATTTAAATCTAGTAAAATGACATGTAAATTTAAAAAATTAAAATTATGAAATATTAGTGTCTTAGATATTGAAGTAAAATATTTCTTATCTGAAAAATATTAGAATTCGCACTCAAAAAAATTTGTTTTAATAAACATTTCTTTCAGTGAAAATTTGTTAAAGCTGGGTTTTTTTGAGGGGGCTAATATTTTATATATATATACTGGTACTTAATTTCTAGTTCTATTACAGAGTTCTATTATTCCAAGTCCTGTAACTGCCCTATCAAAAACTCCCACTAAATCCTTTCCTTCTCAGAAACCTTTGTCTCTTTCTTCGTTATCAGTAGTGATGTTTCCTGGATTTAAAACAATAGTACGGATTTCACTCATATTATTTGATTATTTATTAGGGCAGTATCATTGCAGTAAAAAATGTGTCATCTTCATTTATTGTCACTACTTGCACAAATTCCATTAATTGGAAAATTTTGTCCTCTGTAGTGTTCAAAATGTGTGGCAAAATAAGATTCTTAGTTCACCTAATTCTGAAATTGCGTTTTTCGAAGCGCGAATTATGCCAAGGGTATTAGAGAAGGCAATGTCCAAATATTGCTTTGCAGAAGTTACAAAATTAAAAACATTTTCTGACATAATCAAAAATTCAAACTTTAATTTTGATTAAGTAGCTGTAATAGTAGCCTGCAAAAAAATAATAAACTGGATCAAGTTATAAAATTACAAAAAAGCACAGTTGTTGTTACTTGAGTTTAAGTTCACTAGGAATCTAATTCTTTCTCTCTTCCTGACTGCTGTACCAACAAAAGAAAACCAGTGTGAGCAATATCCAACTCCAAGCAAATATTCTTGGAGCTTCATTTAATATTTAGGTCAAATAGAAAAATGTTAACTTTTCTGTTCACAACCACTGAAGGTCCAAAAGCGTGGATGTAAACATGAATCAGTATGCTGCTATTGGTCACATTGTGATTCTCTAGCTAAGTAGGTGTTTAAAAGTATTTTTTGGGGGGGGGGTCAGTCTGGAGATTTAGATGTTAAAAAAAAGCCTGATATTGGACATCTGGATTTTTGAACTTAGTAATGTTATTATTGACAAATTTTTAGCGTTTAAAAACTAACAAAAAACTTATGTTAAAAATGCTTTCGATATGCTAAATGTAACAGAACTGTGAATTAAATGTTACACACTGGAAAATCACTAATTTACCATCGTATAATATTAAATGAAAAAACTCAAAATTTAGTTTTTAACTGATCGCTCAGAAAATGGCAGTCAGAAATGCAAATTTTGAAATTAAATATCACAATCAAATTATTTTACAAGAATCAAACTTTTTGTTTTTATTTTTTAAATTAATTATAAATTTTTACTAAATATAATTATCTGGAGCAAGGGGCAGTATAAAATTCAGGTTTAATAATTTTTGCAAAATTAATTTTTTTTAAATGCCATAACATGAATATTTGCATAAGTTAAAACATTTTAGTTATTGGAAGTATGTGTGTGTGACATGTGGTTGCAAAAATAAAGGCTGCATTCTTTTAATGGAAGCAAGGTATATGATGGAAGTATGTTATCTTGAAAGGTTATGCTTATTGTTTTTTTTTCCCTCTCTCTCTCTCTTTTGTTTAAGTAGTATAGTATATAATGTCATTTTAGGGCTAAAAGTGGTATTAGAAATTATTATTTGATTCTTATTTTCTGATTCATTATATTTTTATGTTTACCCTAATTAGTATAGCATATAATATCATTTTAGGGGTAAAAATGGCATTAAAAATGGCAACATTTTCATGTCTTACAAATCTATTTTTGAAGACGTTAGAGATGCGATTGACTGGGTCCATATGAGGGTATGTATGTTTTTTTTTTTTTTTTTTTTTTTTTTTTGGGAAAAGTTGCTCTTGATTTCACTTTTGTGTAGCAAAAGTTAATATGGATACAATGTTTTCTTGTATTGTTATTTTTGTGTCTCTTTCTAATCATGCCTGTGTAATTTCAATCCTTTTTAGTATTTCGATTGGTTACTGCAGGACAAAAGTGTTAAAAATGAAGTTCTGTTGATAAAAATGCCGATTCTTTTTAATTATTCGATTCTATTTGTGGTATATTACTAATTATTTGAAATTTTATTTGCAAAATTATTTTTGTAGCTATTTATAATTTGCACATGAGCTGCATACAGTAATTAAGTAATGTTTTATTATTTTGATTTGATTTTGTTGTAGATTATTGTATTTTATCCATTTAAGTTATTTGTTTCATTTTTAGAGAATTGTGGATCATTTTATTGTGTTTCAAAGGAAAATTTCAGTTCTTTCAATACTACTAAATTTCCAGTTTAGTGATTTGCTTCGCTGAAATTATAATTTTTTTTTCGCAACTTGTTCAAGTATATAAAAAGTTTTTTCAGAATGATTATTGGTTTTATCATCTGCCATATCGTTAACATAGAAAGTAAATTTTCTAGACAAATATGTCCTGCCTAATAAATTGCCAGCCTTTGTTTTTCACCTTTTATCTTCAAACATTTATTATAACACTTGTATAAAACACTTATTAATTGTTTTATGTAGAGTGAATGTTTCATAGATAAACTCCAGTAACTGTAACACAACATAGCATGTATAAAACATTTGTTCATTTTTGAATGTAAAGTGAATGCTCCAGAAACAGAAAAATAAAAATTCATAAGGTATACAAATGAGCTTAAATTGGACAAGCAGATATCTTACAAGGAAGGTCGTCCAATATTAAATTTTAAATTAGTTTTGGCAAAAAATATCATATATTCAATTCTTTCAAAAAGAACTGTGTTGATTAAAATTAGCTGCAGAAGTTTATTGGTAAATTGTAAAACTTAAATTCAAATGTTCAGTTACCAAAGACAAACTTTCTGATGAAATTTAAGTGTTTTAAAATTTTTAAAGTTTATTAGATAATGTAGCATAAGTGTGTTTAAATATATAATTACCTGTTTAAGTTGATTAAAAGTCATTACTAGTAAGGTGTGACAAATCCACATTATCAAATGTTTTAACAAATTTGCACGCCATTTTATTGCATTTATTTATAAGTACCATTTTCCTGCATTTTACTTCTTAAATACCAAAATATGTATGTAAAATCAAGCTGCTGTTGTAATTTAATTCGTGTTTGTGTGTGTGTGGCAAACTGCAATTACCTGCAGTTTTCCAGCATGTGTTCTGAATTTGTTTGCTGGCTATAGCTGTTGAAAAGCAGTTTTGATAATTTCTTCATTACACCTGATCTGTTTTTCCTGACTGTCCATTAAATATTTTGTTTCTTTAGTTAATAATAGGAGCTGAAATATGTGTCAATTTCTATTTACCCTTTCACGTATTGCATGTAGAGTTAGTGCCTATTAATAATAGGAGCTGAAATGTGTCCATTTAGCCTTTAACATACTGCGTGTTGAGTTAGTGCCTAATGATAACAGGCATGTGTATTTTGTCTTAGTTGTAAAATGGGACACAATAATTGCAGGCAAACATACTGGAGAGTTTTAATATTAAATATTATGAATAAAATTGGTAATAGAACAGATATATGCAAATTAAAATTCTGCATATATCTGTTTGCATATTATTTTATGTTTTCATTTTGAAAATAGATCACCTGAGAACTCTATAAACAGTTGTTTGTAATTTTGGAAAACTGCAAAATAACCATGATTAAACAACTTGTAGATTATAGTAAGCAATGTATTTTCCATCTTTTCATGTACAAATGGGTGGGACTTTGGCTATTCCATAACAATAACCAAATGATCACTTAAAAGTGGTGCCTACTGTATATCACTATGTGTTTTAATACTAAAGTATGATTTAAAAACTTACTTTTTGTCTTAAATATTTTTATTCAGTATTCACCATCAGTGCATGCTGAGTGTCAACGTTTACTTGTGCAAGTGAGAAGTAATTATATTTGGCAACTGTTTTGGACATTCACCAAGCAACTATGTGAATGCTGACATTCACTGGAGAATATCGACATTTTCCATATATTGATCTTTCAGAGTAACATGTACATGCAGATATTCAATACTGTTATATTATCCTCTTTCTATTCCGTGAATGGGTTGAATGTCGTGTTAATTCCAGTTTGTCTTCCTTTAAAGAGAAGAAAATAATACATGTTAACAAGATACTTTTCTTTTACTGTTTTTGTTTATATCTCTTCCTCTACTTTCTTTTATTTAGGGCACCTTAAAAGAAGAAACTGTCAACAATTTATCAAAGTATGTAGCTCGTGATGAGCGTCTTCCTATGTTGTTTAATAGGTAAGTTTTTGTATTTTTCATTCAATATTAATTTAAAGAATTATTTTCAACTTCAGAGTTATTATTGTTTGACAGTAATGTGACATTGTTGTACATCTGCATACACACGACAGGTTCTCACTTCTATACTTATAACCACTATCAGCTGAACATTTTGTTCACACACTTTGTCTTCTCTCACACATTGGAAATAGACTTCCTTGAATCATAATCTCGTAATGCAGAAAATTCTTTATATTCTTGGTTGTAAATATGCTGCACTTAATTTTGTTTTTTCATTATTATGACAGTTGTGTTTAGTTTCTATAAGATTTCAGTATTCTGTGTACATAGTAGTCAAATTTTCTACTGCCATGCTTATAGTTATAAATATCTGTAAATATTTTCTGAAGCATTCGTATCAAAATTATGTATTCTGCACATGTAAGTAGTTTTAGGAAAAGTCATAATTCCATTTTCAAAGTTGAAATGATCTGGCAGGTTAAGCAGTAAGTCTACCATTAGTCATTTTGATTCTACCCGTGGTTTTAGTACTAAAGTTTCAACCTGTCACCAAATTCTGGACAAATTTATTAATCTCTCACTGTAAATAAAATAGCATTATTTTCATGATTCTGTGTCACCACCGGAATTTTTCATCGCAAGATGCAAAATCAGCAAATGTAAGTGCTTTATTTTCATTATATAAATATAGACGTGTCGGTTCACTTTTTGTTGTAGATTTTACAGTATTTTCTGTAGTGTAGGTTAAACATTTAGCTTTTGTTTTTTCAAGATCTTCATTACTTTCGTTAATTAACCTTTATTTAAAAATTTCTGTTTGAAGCCTTAATATTATTGTAAAGTGTGTTGTGAAAAAGAGTCCTCTTGCAATTGTGATTGTGAAAAGCAGAATTTAGCATATGTGGGAATAGGAAATAATAGCAAGGAAGAGAATGTCAAGAGATCTCATTTTCTCAAAGACTTTTGTGGAGTATAGTGACTAATTTGAGAAATGATGCTCATGAAACAAGCATTTGTAGATTAATGACATGATTCATTTCAACAGAGCCATGTCTAAAAGTCTGTCTTCTGGCTTTAGTAATTGAAATTTAGATGTAAACAAAAATGAATGTGATTGTTATTTGTTAACTAAATCAATTTTAAAGTTTTGTTAATATATTAGTTTGAAGACACACACACACACAATTATGAAATGGAAATAAAAATAAATACTCGGTTATTTTAGGAACAAAATTTTATCTTCTTCTTTTGTCTTCTATAAACTCTAAAAATATTCATTGTACTAACAGTTTTTAGAATATCCTTATCTTTGTGCATTGTTGCTTTGCCTGAAAGAAATAATGCAGTAAGCTTTATTTGAAAGTGCCTTGCAGAAAAATTTGTTCACCAATTTCAGTGTGGAAAATGAAAATCCTTCTTAGGCACTGCTCAATGCTAATGTTAAAAAGTGTCTTAAAATTATTTTGATATTATAAAACAGCGATGGCCAAACTTCAAGATGATGGGAGCTGCAGGATAGATTTTATGAATGTTCAATAGCCGCAAGTCCAAATTTTTTATCATTTCAAAAATAGAAACAGGTTTTGAATATAAAAACACTTTTGAAGTAAATTAATGAATATGTGATTAACATGATTACATATAAATAGGAATAAGTACATCTTAATCCACTGTTTTGTGTTTAGAAAAGTTAAGTCCCAAGAAAACAATTTGTAATGCTTGTACTGAGCTTTTTTTCTTCAGGTAGAGAAACCAAATATTTTCTTCTGATTTCCTTTATACCTGTCCGTTTATAATTATTGTTTTTTTTTTATTTTAAAAGGAATTGAAAGCATATTCATTGGTCTACAATTGCATAAAAAGTGCTATTTCAGTAAACTACAAATCATTATTGAAAAGACAACTGATTGTTTTTCTATAACTCATGAGGAGCCTTTTAAAAAGTCTAAATTAAATGATTCACGTCAACATGAACTGCAAAGAAACTGTTATTCAAGAATAAATACTTATTTAAGAATAAGCTGTTGTTTAGGCTTTTCCTTAAAAGGTAATTTAGTTTCTCCACACAATTAACATAAGGACCAAAATACAGAGGTTGTTCGAATCTTTGGATCCTAACCAAAGAAATCATTAAACAATTTTCCCCAAAACTTTGGAATAACTTATTTTCTTATGCTCAGTATAGAAGAATTTACGAAAGAAAAAAAAAGAATATGATTACCATTTCAAGTGGTATTTGAATAATCAGTATCTTTCATGACAGCCCTGACTTGCACAGTATTTCAGCTTGGCATCCAGCAGAATCTGCCAGAATTTTTAGCAGTCCGTACACTGAGCATTGTTGAAAATTATCAAAACTCTCCTGCATCATCCCGATAAATTTGGACATAGATAACAAAGTTCATACAGATTATTGAAAATTCTTTAAACTATTTTTTGAATTGTCCTGATAATTTTGGACATAGATAGCAAAATTCATGCTCATCATTGAAAATTCTTGAAACCACCTCTTGAATTGTTATGATAATTTTGGACATACATAACCTATTTCTAATAATTCTAATAGTTCATCCTGGCCTGTATAAACGCTTCCTCGAGCACATATTCCATCTGTCTACCAGCCAAACTCTTGAACCTAGCTGTTTAACTTTGAGCTGGTTTTCAAATACACGGCAGATCAAAAGTAATGTTACAGAAAAAAAGCATAACTGTCACTACTATAGTGAATTTATTTCACAAATGCATATATAACATGAACGCTTAAAAGTCTTTGTATTTCTATGGACATGCACAGATGTTCAATGTAGAGGTCTTTTGTCACGCCACAGACGTCTGCACAGTAGTTTAGTTCCTAAGCTCTTGCCAAATAGGTATATGGATCCATCATATTCTAAATGTTGAGCCATAAAGATGGTCAAATGACTTACGTATCATCTTGAATTTTGAAGCAAAATAACTCAGAAGAAAGTTCAAAATAAGTTGTCAGCCTAATGGTTACATAGTACAAGTTTCTTTTGGGTTACCTAACCTGTTTTCAGAAAATAAATCTCGAATTTGAAATGGAGCAGAGGATATTTTAGAAAATAAAGGATCAGACTTTAAAAATAAATGTTTACGGGAATAAAATTACACAACTTTGTACAACTGCTTGATCCAACTTTTTGTATGGCTTTCATGAAAGACGTGCCAAATGTAGGTAATGATCGAAAATTATAAGGCAAAAAATTTTAGCAGATTAAAAGAAGTATAGTGCTGGCATCAGAGCCAAGGCAGCTGTGGAGCAGCAGTACTAAGGGGTGAAAACTTTTAGATATGCCAGGCAGCAAAGTGCCTCTAACCTAGTGTGTTATTTGCCAGCAACTCTAACCTAGTGCAGCAAAAGGCCTCTAACATAGTGTGAGGTAGTAAGAAAGAAGGTCAAACAAGAAATTGAAAAATACAAGAAAATATCACAAACTAAAGAGATTTCACCATTATCAATATGCCGATTTTGACGAACTTTGGAGAAGAGTGTTCTGTTGATCCCTCCTTGCTTGATGCAAAATTATTGATATGAAAATTTGATGATTAAGGTGAAAAATCTCTATCTGGAATAACAATATTTGATAACATAGGAATTGAACATTTTGACTAAAATTTAAATCGTCAAACCAGTGATTCTTCCAATGACTCGAAATATTTCAGCATCCACAGCCACTATTGAAATAAATTCTGATCTCTGCCTAGGATTACCAAGGAATTATATGAAAGAGTTTCTTGTGGAAAAAGTGTTCATTAAGTATATTATTGTGAATGATTGCAAAATCTCTGAAACAATTGCATAAAAATGACTGACTTGCTTAGGGATAGGAAATTAATTTTGTAGGAGTTCCACAGAAAATTGAGACAACCACGTAAGACACTGAAGGTTTGCTCTACCAAAAATAAATTCCTCGTAAAATTCTTCCATGGATTAAAAGAGCTCTATATGGATTGCAAGGTGAAACAGGTTTCTCCAGCAGTTAGTTACTCATGCCATTCAAGGACTTCAAAAGTAGTATCCTGTAACAAACAGCAAATCTTCCAGGTGAATCGCAACTGTTGTGAACAATGTGATCACACAGGAATGTAAGAAGGTACTGTCTGAAGTAAAATTAACTTGAGAGAAAAATATTAGGAAGATTAATTCAATAAAACTGTTAGTGTTGTGTTTTATATTAACTTCATATTATTGTATTCCGATGACATTACCTGTTAAAATTACAAATAATACCAGAAATAGAATTATTTGTAATTTTAACGTATTTGTTGCTCTGACGATAAGCCAGCAGTGGACAGTTTGAAATCTATCATATTTTTACATACATAATATCCGAAATTAAATTTGTGATTAATGAAGAAACGTGGAGCTGTATGATTTTTATTTCAAATGTCATTTGTATTAAAAATTTAAACTATTTATTCAAAATCAGTCAAATTTCAGATGGCAAAGGATCGCAAGTAGCTTGTGAGCTGCAGTTTGGCTATGTTTTTTATAGAATGTTGATGTAATTTGTTTTGGCTTTAAAAGTCAAATTTTCGGAAGCAGTGACTACTTTCTCAGCCTTCATTATGGTATCAAACTAGTTCATTTTCATTTCAACAAACTTTGTCTTATTACTATAAATTCATTCAATGTAGGTTTCAAAATCATGAATTTTTTTCTGTATTTATAATCATCAGTACGTACTATAAATTCATTCAATGTAGGTTTCAAAATCATAAATTTTTTTCTGTATTTATAATCATCAGTACGTAAATCGGTAATTCTTCTATATGGATTAGTTAAAATTATGTTAATGCCAAAAGTTTCTACTTATTTGTATATCGTTCTGTAATTTGGTGGGTTTTTTTTTTTTTTGGAAGGGGAGGCTAGAATAATATATCCAGCTTCATTTTCAAAGTAACTGAAGTTGTTATGTATATTTAATGAAGTTGCTTGTACTGTCATATAATATTTTTAGTTATTAAACCTATAAATGATTCCAATGCTTTCCTAGCAATGTTTATTGTCATTAATTTTTTATTCTGTAAATATATATTAACAAAACAACTTCAACTTTTTTCTTAAATAATGTAGCTATTCATCTCCAAGTAACTGTCTTTTAAAGTTTCATTTATGGATATATTGTATAATGCACTTTTAAAAGCTAACTTAATTTTCTTTTGAGTCATTTAATTGCCTCATATCATGTAGACCATATTTCATTTGATAAAGGTTTGATAATTTAATGTTTCTTTCTTTGCCTTGCTATTTTATAATATATTCCATCGATAAATGCAAATGTGGAGGCAGAACACACAGTTCTTGAATTATATGTATATATGCACATATATTTTTAAGTTTTATTGTATGCAACCTTTTGCTCGTGTGCTTGCCAGCAAGGTCAATGAATGATTTGCAAAAGGAACAAATTACACTGAAAGGCTGCTTTGTTTAATGAGATTATTATAGCAGATGGACTATTTGACATTTTGTCATCATTGTCCTCAGCAGTTTTCAATGCCATAATGAATTTTCTTTAAAATATTCCATTGTTTTATGTTGTAAATTTTTCGCTACTGAAGATGTTAGCAGTATAAAGCTAGATTGTTCATTTACTTTTTGTTGAATTACTGTAATTGATCTACTGTGGGAAATATAGAATCTGTCATTATTATATGCTGTAAAGACAAGTTATTCTGTGTAGGCCTCTCTTTTTGCTGACTTAAGACATATTTTGCCTTGTACCAAATGCAGACCTAGATTTATGCTCAAAAATTTATTTATTGATCAGTAAGAACATCATTTAAATTGCTAAATGCATTGTTCTGCATTATTTAGAGCATCTGAATCTTGCATGAAAATAAGCACGCTCATGGAAAAAAAAAAAAAAAAAGAGAGAGAAAACCTCATTAACAAATTCCATGAAAAGTCTTTACAAGCCCCTTGAATTAATTTTACGGAGGAAGTAAGGGTTATATATAAAGGATCTGTATCAAAATTCTATATTTTTCAGTGTATAGAATGTTTTATATGATTCATAAATCAGTAAGTGTTCTATTTTATTTTCAGAATGCATGAAGTTGGCAAGAAGACATTTCTTCTAACGAATAGCGAGTTTGACTACACTACTGTAAGTAATTGTTTGGTTTTTATTCCTGTATGGTTAGACAATCACCACAAAAACTGCAAGGGGGCTTCTTTTTATTAAATTTATGGTAGCAGTGTTTTGTAGGAGAGCATTAAGTTATTCTGTTTGTAGATCAAGAACAACAATATTTTACTTCTAAAGATGAAAATTAGTTTGGTGGTGATCCAAAATTAAATGATGTATTATACTAAATCATCTGAAATGATATATTCTGTACTCCTCTGATTTTGAAATCTCTTCTGGGTAGTAGATTGTGGTATTTTTAACCCATGAATTAATAAAGGAAGTGAAAGAAAAAAGTACATAAATGAGAAATAACAATTTCTCGAACAACAGCTTTAGCTCTTGGACTATTAGACAACCTAATGTTAAGACAAAAAAAGACAATCTTTTCTTATGATCTTATATACTATATTCATTATGCTTCTGTATATAGTATTTAGTCTCTACTTTTTTTTAGAGATAATAGTAGTCATTGATTTATCTGAAATCTCAATTGAAAGATATTTATTTTACTTTTTAGTTAATTTGCAAACATCTGTTGCCAAAATAAGAAGGTATGAACTGAAGAACATGTTCTCTTTGACATTAAGAATTTTCTCACTGCTTTATGCTCACTCACTTAATTTTGCTATTTCACTTTCCTCATCTTTATTACCTTCTGCTTCTCTACTGACATCTTTACTCATTGCTTTCAAATGCCATTTATCTGATATATCTGTAGGTGCATTTGATGTGTTTATTTCTTTATTGAAAGAGCCCTTTTTCTAGTCCAAGAAGTAACAGAAAACTGCTTATGTAAAAAGGTGTTTGTTATTTTCCTAAAGTTTGGAAATGGAATTCTAGTTTTGGAAGACCTGAATTTCTCATCCATGAGTTTTCTTTTGTTTCATGTGAAAGTTGAATTTATTTGATTATAGCAAAGCACATGAGAGGTATGCTTTGTGAAGGACTTAATAACAGAAACTGGTTCATAGCCACATTACACATACAAAAACCACAAACATGTCCATACAACTAACCACTTCTGTAATCAAACCCAGCACAAACTACCAGTGTTAGCACCTTTACTACTCAGCCTCTGGTGGGCCTTCATGTGAAGGATTATGTAGTTAGAATGTCAAAACCAGGTTAACTATTTTGTACTTGTTTAACTGCAGACTTTCTTTTCTTTAACTTTTTAATAGTTGTGTGCAATATGACCAGCAAAATGAAAATAACATTAATAAATCATATTGGTGATATAATTAAATTGTTGCATGGTAGCCATTATTCCCCTAAAGCTACATGATGATTGTAAATATGGTAATATTAATAAGCATACGATATGAAGGTGCCAGAAGTCTGTTTTGAAAGAGCCCCTGTGTGGATTGAGTTTTACCTGAAGGAGGTTTCTTCTATGACTGTCCATGCCATTCGAAGAGTGAAAAAAATACTACCCTAAAAAGAATATCAAATCTTCTGAAACACTATATCGCAGTTATTGAGAAGCAGGAGGTTGAAATCCTGCCTCAAATGAAATCCGAGAAGAAAAAAAGAATGTGGTCAATTTTTAAATGATCTTCTAATTTATCTTTTGTGCTGTCCTAGTGGCCATTGCATGCTCTAAAAAGAACATGGTCATTATAGAATAATTCGCTGAATCCGAATAATTTGTTTGTGACTGGGATGATTAATGCACAAGGACAGTTTGAAATTAAATTATTAATTGTTAAAGAAGTGTGTCATTGCATAGTTTTTTTGGGGGGGGCAAAATGCAATTACTGTATTTAAAAAATAAAACTTTTTTGTTGCAAGCAAGCCTTATTTGAGGGTCCAAAGATCTTGAATCGCAAGCTGAGCTGTAGTTAAGGCGCTTGAGAGTTGTATGCGGCTCACAAGCCCCAGTTTGGCCATGTCTGTATTATATAGTTAAGTATGCAAATAAATAGTATAAATGTTCATGCTTTAAAGTCTGTATATATGCAACAAAAATCTATGAAATGTAACTTTGGAATCAATAGAATGATGTACAATAATGTAAGAAATTTAATTATTAATTTAAATGTAAGAATTATTTTAAAAGTCTAAGTATTGATAACTGTATTTGTTTAAATATCAAGTTTGTGTTTATTAAAATTGAATCAACCCTTTTCTGAGATGTTTTCTGTTTGTGTTTTTAACAGTAAATGCTAATTTAGTTAATTTAAGAATCGTCGTCAGTAAACATTTACTCCTTCTTTTTTATTTTTTATTTATTTTTATTTATTTATTTTCAGAAAACAATTTTTCTCTTCATATATTTGAGAATGTTATACTTTGCATTAATTGCATTTTTTTTCACATTACAGAAAATAATGTCATATCTTTTTGACTTTCCTTCTGAGAAAAAAGTAGGTATAGTTTTCCTACTTATTACCTTATGTTAAATCATCTTTTATATTTATTTTATTTAAGCTGAACATGCAATTTTGAATTCAAGTCGTGGTTAATAATTTTTTATATTTTTGGAGGGTACATTTTTACTTCCTTGTACAAAGTGAAAAGGAAGTATTGTAATCGTGAAAAATTTTGGGTCTCATATTTCAATGAAAATGTCCATTTTGACCTCTATCGAATGCAATTTAACAATGTTTTTATGTAATATCTAAACATAAGGACTGATGAAAGGACTCTTTTTCCCCAATAAAATTATAAAACTGATTTAAAATGGATTCTGAAGAGATTTTTTCGAGGCGTACGTACGTATGTATACGTGTATTCGCATAACTCAAAAAGGACTAGCCTCAGAACGCTAAAATTGTGTGTATAGGACTGCTATAACATGTAGATATGCACCTCGCATTTTGGTTTCAATCAGCGTAACCAAATATATATATATATCCACTCTATTACTTGGCTCAGTGAGCTCAGTTTCTTTATTCTTATATGTTTGTAAATTGTGCATTTTTTGCTTTAAAAATGATTGGTTTATGTAGTTCTTATCTTTTGGTTATCATTTTATGCCTTTATTTAACCTGCATGCAATAATTGTGGAATTATCAACAATTTAAAAATTTTTCAAGTACAGCTAAGCCTAATTTTTGGTTATGGCAGCAGACATATTTGTTTACATTTGATTACTTAGCAGAATAGTGGATTAGTTGCCAATCTACAGACACTAAACTTCGCAACAGCAAAGAATGGCTTCTTTTATTATTGCAAATTAAATTATGCTTAACCCAGGGAGATGCGTGGGGGTGTGTTTCGACACCCCACACTCAGAAAACATCGCCAGCAGTCTTTCCCCATAATCCAAAACGGTCAAGTCCATCAGTAGCTGCCCACAAGGTCATATTCTATACGTCTTGTGTGAAAATTGCAAATTCTGAGTATTTGTGGTTTAAAGAACAGTTTGAGGTATGCCGACACCCCATGCACGCTTTCGTGTTGCTGTTTTTCAGTGTGAGCCATGGCGTGTTCAAGTTGCTCTGTTCGGTATTTTTCTCATTTGATTGAAAATTTCCTCAAACAAAAAAATGAAAAGACTTCAAAAATTATTAGATGAGGTTTCGTCGGATAAACATTCTATAGAATGAGAATTAGGAGACTCAGATAATGAATATATATTTAGTGATCATCAGTCTGAATCTGAAGAAAAGTGCGGCTCTTCAGAAGACATTCCTTGTAATCAAATTGAGTGTTTTATAGTAAGAGATAAAATAACAAAATGGTAGAAAGAACCCTTTCGAGTTCGAAGACTCATGGCGTCACATAATATCATATATATGTATTGCCAGGCAATTTTTTTTTTATCTAAAGATGTGGCTTCACCCATCGACACATGGAACTTGGCCTTTGTACTTTTAGATCTTCATCTGAAATCACAGCAGAAACAGAAGGAATACAATGAAAATTCTCTTGATGAACCACAAACTAAGAAAAGACAATTATGTTACAGGAGATGTTACATTTGGTCAAGGGAAAAAGACAAAATCAAAAACTGTATGAGTGAAGCGTAAAAATAATATATGTCAAGAGCACTGTGAAATAGAAGCTTTGTGTATAAACTGCAAAATATCTAATGAGCCTAATTGATTTAAAAATTAATTATATTACTCATTGTTAATATAACAATTCTGCATAATTGGACTATAATTGCATTTGGATTGATAAATAAGAAACAAACATTTCTCATAGAAATCAACGATTCCTAGTCATCTGAAAAAAAGTAAGTACTTTCTAACAGGCCAGATTTATCTGTTATTATTTTTAAGCTATTTTATATAACAAATGTTGTAATTAGTATAGAATGCATTCTTTAATAAATTGTGATAATATGTTGCATTTTTATGTCATTTAATTGTTTGGGGTATGTTAACACCCAATGTGCATTCTCATGTTACATAATACAGCGTGCGTCCTCCTGGGTGAATTCAATCTGAAATTATCATTTAAGTTATTAGCTTGTTTTTGTGTTCAAGTTGTAATTTTCACTGTAAAAATTGCTTTTTAATTATTTTAACTGTACTTTGTGTTTTATGTTTTTCTATATCTTTCATTTTTAACGAATATATTTCGAATTTTTATGTATTTTTGCCTTACCATGAAGTAAGAACTGAATTAATTAGTAGCACATGCACAGTAGGTAAGTGGCGCTGAATTGTCTGTGAAAAGCACATTTTAGATTTATTATAGTATTTGAATAGAACTTGTGGTAATTCTTCAGATGCTATAATGTTTGCACACTCTGAGTTATAAAATGAATGAGATTAACACTTAAGTGAACCTAGTGTAATAGTGAACTTTAAATAGAGTGCATTTATTCTATTGTGGTTTATGCGGTAACAACGAAGTAGATTTAATTCAAAATTCGTTAACTGTTAATTCAATATGTTTAAATGAAATGCAGGAAAATTACGTATAATTTAATATTCCGTACAAGGAAGTCATATAGTGTATATGTCAGATTTTGATTATCCACCAAGCAGAGAGGCTGTAATCACCAAAAGATGCAATAACTTGCCAAAAATGTATGCCTTTGTATTATGGCCATCTGTCTGTTGTGTTGTACCACATTTTTAATCATCAGCACAATTTTTTAAATGTGTAGTGTTTTGTTTAGATTTTATCATTGCAAATTTCATCAACATACTAATTTTTTATTTTATTGTTGGGTTTCATGGATATTCAAGAACTAGAATGGAATCCATAAACTTTCTGTAGAATTGAGGATTATTGCTGAATGATAAAATGCATTACTAAAAAATAAGATTTTTGAAAGTGCATCACGTGGAGCTGGTAAACAAAAGGTAAAAATTAGAGTAAAATTTAACTGCTGTCATTGTTGCCTCAGCATAATGGAAATGACTCTTACTGAAATCTTTGTCAAAGTTACATTGTTGACTGGCACATCTATGTCTGCCAGATAATGAATGAACAATACTAAATTTTGTAGCTATTTATCAAGTATTCCAAGAAAAAAATAGGCCAATAAATATACAGTTGGGGAAGAAATTAAATGAACAACTCTAATAAGAGGCTTTATATTTAATTCTACTAAATTCTATTTTTATGTTAATTTTATTAAATTAAGGCCAATAAAAGGTGGTTGATAGTTCAAGACTAACATGGAACCAACAACTTATGTTGTTTGTATTTGTATAAATGGAAAAAATTTATTCTAAAAGTTTTGTGTTCTATTTCAGCGAGATTGGAAGGAATACTTTGATTACATACTAGTAGATGCACGAAAACCTGTTTTTTTTAGTGGTGGAACAACTTTACGTCAAGTGGATACAGTAAGTATAATGGATTTTTCATTCATTATATATTCAAAAATTCGCATAGTTCTGTTGTGGGTGCATTTTGACTGTGTTTTGCTATTACTGGTTGTCTAAGCCTGTAAACTATTTAGAATGAAGTATAAAATAATGTTCTGCAAAGGCTTCTGGTGTAAAATTTTGTGTTAAATGGCCAATATTGTAAGCCAGGGAGGCTTTTGCTTAGATATTAATAATTCATATAAATTTCTGGATTAAATTATTGTCTGTTGAAGCAGTTTAACTAGAATCAAAGCAGAATGACAACTGATAAAAAGAATGAGCATATGGTATTTATAATCAGCCAATTAAAAAAGCATTAATATTACTAAAACACTATGCATTTCAAGAAAATTTGATTTATATATTTTTCTGCTAAGAGCAAAAATATTCTACTAAGTTTCTTGTTTCTAATGAATTCAGCCCATTCTAAAGTTTCTTTGCTTGTAATGAACTTTTTTAATTTGTAGATATTACCTAGCTGAAAATTTACTGATTAAGGAGGAAAAAAGATGTTAAATTTTCTTCAGATGCGTAAAGTATCTTTGTAAATTTAAATCGCGTGCTTAGTTTTGAAAATTTTTATACTCAAATTGGCATCTTTACCTAGTGTCTGTGAGCTTATTTCCTGCTTTTCCTATTCTTAATTTTAAAATGCAAACCATAGCATATAGGTGCATATCTAAAACATCTTTAGTTCAAGTTTTACACAGAGTAGTCAATAAGTATTTAATGCAAAACAAGCAAGATTTTTTCATAAGTTGAGGAAATTTTAAATTTGTCTTGATTATTCTTTTGTTTGAATAAACACTTTATCAGACTTTATTTCACATTACAGGAAACTGGTGCTTTGAGAATTGGAATTCATGTGGGCCCTCTAACACCAGGGCAGGTGTATTCCGGCGGTATAATAATTTTAATTACCATATATTAGTTTTTAATTTTTGTATTCTTTTCAAAGGAATGAATGAAATGACTATGAAGGAATTAAGAACCTTATATTTGTGTTATAGTTAGTAAATATTAGTTTTATTTGCATTTAGCCCCACTGAAATTTCAGTATAGCTCTAATTTTTAAAATTCATTGAATGCAGTTGGCCTCTTTCTTTGGGGGGGGGGTGGAGGAAGGTTCATTTTTGCTTATGATACAGTATTAGGTTAATTAGCTTTTATAATGAAATTTTTCCTTTTTTAATTTAAATTTTTATTGTATAATATCACAAAATATGGGCACACTTATTCTTTACTAAGATCTTTTAAAAGTAGTTTAGACTGAAAATAAAAATAACCTGTAGGTAGAAAAGTGAATTTAAAGTTTTGAAAAAACGTACTTAATAAAAATACTGGCAGTTATTTCGTGTAGGTAGTAAAAATAGCAGCTACAAAACTAACATGCATGATTACAAAAACAAAAATTTTTATTGTTTGTATACAGCATGTTCATAAAGGTTTATTATGAGACTTTGCAAATGTTGATTGTAAACATATATTTCAAATTACAAAAATCTTTAAATAAGGCAATGTTTTGCCATTTTTAAATTTCAGAAGTCACTTTTGTAAACATTGCAATACCAAGGCCCATGTTAGTTATGTTTTGTAAAAAATTATTTAAAAAAAATTAAAACTCAAAAGGTTTGACCCCTATGTAGCAAAGCATTTACAAACAATGTTGTGATATTTGTATATATGTAAATGAAATTTTATGTGAAAGTGTAGTATCTTCTGAAGAGACAGAGCTCTGTCGGAAAAATAAGATTATGGGGGGGGCAAGTCTATCTGACATTGAGGTAAATGGCTATTTTGCTAAATTCGTGAGATATCGCTAAGATAGCGATGGTTTTGGCCACTAGTTTTTGCTACCAAACTGGACAACATTTGGTCTGGTCCCTGTATAACTGTAAATGGTACTGTAATTGATCCTTATATGTAACTATAACCGTGTGTGCCTTCCCATAATTTCGAGAAATGGAAGGTATTGGAGATTTTCTGGGAGACAGAAGAAAAAACTATGTAAGACCAGAGAGAGCACCAATTTTGAGTTTTGAGTTCAGCATTGGGTTTGGAGTGTTAGGAGATTTCTGAGAGGGCTTCGCCTTTTAGATTCACTTTGCATTTGACTTTGAATATGTTTAAGATTCTTATTAGTCTAAAGTGTAATTGCTGATTGTATTTCATGATACTGAGAATAGCTGTATGAATGTTTTTGGAGAAAGTTTCAGTAAAAATTTCAGTGTAAAGTGTTTTTTTAGTAAAACAAATGTTATCATAACATTCTTATTAGTCTAAAGTGTAATTACTGATTGTATTTCTTGATACTGAGAATAGCTGTATGAGTGTTTTTGGAAAACGTTCCAATAAAATTTCAGTGTAAATTTTTTTTTAGTAAAACAAATGTTGTCATTGGCTGTATGTGCATTCAATCCGTTACGAGCCCTGTATGCATGCAACAATATGTGTGCATAAAATTTTAAAATTAGGGGGCCATTTGCAAATTGAAGACTGAAAGATTTAAATTTGTGTGTAACTAAAAATGGAGTTACAGTTTAAGAAAGCTCTTAATGGATTGAGTGTTACACATATTGTTGCAAACAGCGACATGAAGACGGTCCTGAAATGTTTTAATCATTAATTTTTTTTCAAAAAAGCTATCTTGTTAAGAGAATCTGACAGAATTTTTTTTCTAGAAAAGATCAGCAGGTCAATGTTTTCTAGAACACAAATTCTGTAAGGTTCTCTAAATAAGATATCTTTTTGAAAAAAATTTTAATGGGTAAAACATTTTAGGACTGTCTTCATATCACCACTGCTTGTTGTACGTAATTAACTCATAACATTATTTGCATGAATTAAGAATGAAACATACTTCTAGTCCAATGAATATGGTTACAGGCAAAAGCAACATAGAATGCAAGGTGAGAAAATAGAGAACATGGAATGCAAGACATAGAAAACATAGAATGCAAGGCATAGAAGCAATGCAAGGCGAAAACGTTTTCGTACAAAACATCATGGGAAAAAAGAAATCGAGGAGAAAGTATCTTAATTCTAAAACATCGTGGTACAAAATATCATTGTTGAAAATAAAGCAGTTCGAAAACTTCACATGTAAAATAATTATTGTGAAAAATGTTGTGGTAAAAATAAAGCATCTACAAGTCATTGTATGACAATAACACTGCAGGCATTCCTTTATCAGACTTTTATAAATGCATATTCACATAATGATTTGTGAGTGCAAAAATGAATGAAGAATATTTTTGCTTTTATATTTCCTATTTTTGAATTAGCTAATAAATTTTTGCTGTTAGACAGAGACATAGGCAGTGAAGAACTGAAAACTAGTAGAAAATTAATGCTACTTATAGCTCTTAATAGAATTTTAAATTTACATAGGTAACTAATAATTGTCATTAATTAATTCATCTCTTTTATAAAGTTTTATTAATTTTTCATCAAAAATATAGTCTAAAAAAGATTAGGAAAAGGAAGATAAGTAACCACCTGAGGTTTACCTCTATTGTTTAATTAGTTGTCAAATTGTGAAAGTATTTTCTTTCACCTTTGTTAGTATGATATCCTTTTAATGAATATTAAATCTTATTTTATTTCACTTTATTAGCCTTTTTGGAGTGTCATTAACATTTTCATGAGCAGAGCATGTTGAATTTATTAGTTAATTTGAAAATGTGAAATATAAAAGTAAAAATGTTTCTCATTCCTTCTGCTCACAAATTATTATGTGAATATGCATTGTAACTTTTAAAGCCTGAAAAACTTATGTCTGCAATGCTATCGTCATGTGATGATGTGTAGGTGCTTTATTTTTTACCACAATGTTTTTAACAATGATCATTTTCAACTACTTTATTTTTGATGATGATATCTTGGACCATGATATTTGAAAAATGTGATGTTTTCTTCCTGCTTCCTTTCTCCCACGACATTTAGTACAACATTGTTTGTTTTCTTCACAACATTTTTGTGCATCATGTTTTTGTCAGGATGTTTTCAGTGAATACAATACAAAGTCCAAAATTCGCACCTGTGGACAACCAGCACTTTTTTAAAAAATTTTTTGCAAAAAAGGGAATGAAGTAGATTTCAATAGTTTATCTCACTTTAGCATGTGCTTAGTACTTCAAGCATGTGCAGTATTTACAATAAAATATGTGGAATGTCCTGATTCTTAATTTTACTATGGCATAAAGCATCTCCATGTTGAAGAAAGGGTCATTTATTAGCACTATATGATCAGTAATTTTGTTCCATAGCTGCGTTTTGCTTGGCATACATCTCAAATCGACACATTCTACTGAGGTTCAGTGCTGATTTTACATGCACTGAATAACTTATAATCTTGACATCAACGTGGGGAATAATTTTCTATTATTTTTTGCTTTCATTACCAAATGATTATCAACTGGTTGCAGCTTAAGAAATGACAATGATGCCTAAATCTTTTTTTTTAAATGTTAATAATTGAATACTAAACAGCAGAATAACCTTTTATGTTGATGTTGCAAATATTAGATTTTAGCCGACTGCTGTGTGAAGCATTGAAGGTTGACAAGGAGAAATTTAACTGAATTTTTTTCCATATGAAAAAAAAAAAAAAGAAAGGAGAAATCAAGGTGTTTTATTTAAGAATAACTTGATTTGTTGTTCATGTGCTTGAAATTTATGTGGGAATTGATTTGTTTAGGATTCAGAAAAGCTGTTAGCATGTGTGGGAAGTAGACATAAAGATAGTAAATAACTAAACTAATATAATTCAGTCTTAACTTCCTCAGCACACAATAGAAGCAAGACAAAATTTAAAGGAACAACTTATCTTCAGTCTCCAATCTCATAATATATAGCAGACACTAAGCTTTATGATGATAGCTGCGAATTTAAAAGTTTTTGAATATGGCAAACAAAAGGGAAATTTTCCAGATAATGGAATTTGAGAAGAAATTTGTGGTAGTAGTAATAAATGAAGATGTTATAACAGGAGTTTTTCATTGGGATGAAATCAGCTATCAATCAACTAACGGATGGCAAAATCTGTAGTTCTAAATGTAGAAAATACCATGTAGGTAATCAAGAAAGTGACAGTCCTTCTTGAGAACAAAAATATTTCGATTGACAGTTTAGCAGAAATTTTTGACATGTCAATTACAGGATTTGAACAGTGGAACTTCGTAATTGAAAAAAAAAAATTGTCTGTTTATCAAATTAAAGAGAAAATATTAGCTCAAAACAACTTAAAGAACTTATATTGAAAGAAATGTTTAATAAATCAAACAAATAAATATTGAGCTTTTTTTATAGCTTTTTTATTTCTGTAGTGTCAAGAATATTTTATTTTTTCGTAAAGAACCATTTCATATTTTTAATTCATAATTTCTGCAGGTCTTCTTATTAGGTTTAAATTGATGATCTAAAACACGGAAAATTCCGAGAACCGGAATTGATGAAGTCCCGATGAGTCTGGATCTTGGACTTTGTACTGTATTTATATACACTAATTAGATTATGATCCTAAAGTAATAAAATTGCTTGTGAATGTTATTGACACAATTTTAGCTTTTGAAAACATAAATTACGTATTTGAAAATATTTTATCATAAGAAACGTAAATAAGGCCCGTCAGTGGCCGAGTGATAGTCACTGAACACTGGTACAGGAACTACATTATTATTTCATTTCTAATCCTTTACCATATACTAACTTTTCCTATAAGAGATAAAAGGGGAAAAAATGTTCCATTCTTATAAAAAACATTATTTTATACAGTTTAATACTAAAATACAAATACAGTGGGAGAAATGTATACTGTATATAAATAAAGCACTGCATGATACATAATGCATAAATGTTTTTTTCCTGTCTAGATCAGAAGCTGCTCTAACGACATCTTTGTTTGGTAATTGATTTCAGCCCCCTTCGCGGCATTAACCTATTGAATAATGTCTACATGCCCCCCAAATTGTGGATTGTGTGGAACTCAGCATATAGTATCCAAGTCCCGGTTATGCGTGCCATCTTCATACTTTTCAATAATCTTTTTTCACCTCCATGGTGATCCTAACGATTTTCTTCGTTGCTTTACTCCACTCATTAACTTTCATAAAATGCATTGTTAGTGAATTTACCGAAAATTAATGCAGATAAAACATAAATTCAGAGTTATAGTGAGGGCTCTTTCCTGAAAAGTAGTAACAGGTGTACTGACGTTCATGGGCAGTAAATTGAGAGGTAAGCAAGTGTAGTGTGCAAAGTCATGACTTATTGATCTCGAATCGAATTCCAAATAAATATTGTGTACGTAATGCATTTTATTGTCCAGATACCCTGTATACCAAGTTAGGCATATTTCAAAGGAGAACTCTACTGAGGTACTACTGTAGTTAACCTTTATTCGACTCCAGGCAAATGGGCTAGCTGCATGGGTGTTTTTGTGGTTTTTCCCATCTGTAGCATGAATACGAACCAGTTTCTCATAGAAAGACCTCATTAAAGACTTCCTTTCCCTTAGAAAGATAGCCCTTGTGCACTTTGCCAAATGTAAATTTTAAATGAAAAGATGTTACAGAATGACATGAAATGGCCAGAATCATTTCATGTCATTCTGTAACATTCAAATTACCCTTAATTTATATCTAGTTGACCCTTCAAGGGACAGTATAAAGTTTGCTTTCTGGCACTAAAATAAATCTGAGAATGACTTAGGAATTTTTTTTTTTTTTTTTTTTTTTTTTTTGTGTGTGTGTGTACAGGAGTCAGACATTTTGTGTTTTTAAGTAGAATGGTTATAAATTTTTACTAAACTATATGGATTGATGTACCATAAAAAGTTAGATTATGGAATTTTTATAAAATTGATTTTTTTTAAATTTATAAATTAGTATTCGCATCATTTAAAACTATTTTGTTAATGGAATTCCATGTCGGTGACCAACAGTTATGAAAATAAAGGTCACATAAGAACTTTTGGGGACATAGTGTACATTGATGAAGGTGTTTCAAAACTCTTTATAGTGTGTGGGGAAAGCAAAATGCATATTAACAATGACATTTATTGTATCTAACAATCCTATGCATAGATATCTTTATTTACTATATAGTCTTTATTTCACATGGATTGGAAAAGAGGTAATCAATGCATGATCTTCAAGGTCACCAGGCTTAACTCCATGCGGCTTTGCAGTTTGGAGAATGATAAAGGGGAATGTTTATAATAAAAACTAAAAAGTAGTCGAGTTAAAGGAGAGAATTACTGCACAGTTTGAAAAGTTATCATTTAATGAAAAGAAAAATTTCATTTTAAAAATTTTCTGAGTTTTTTTATTGTTATTATTATTATTTATTTCCCGAGTTTTGAGAAAGAAAGAGGGTCATTTTGTACATTTAGATTAGGTAAAATTTCGTCTCTCGTTTGTAATGTTTTGCTGGGACAAATACTTTACAGTTACTTAATCATGCCATACATAAGTTAACTTTCAAGCCACGTTGTGGATTTATAGGGAAGGAGAAATTATGTAAAAGCTCTCATTAAACTTGTTGTAGGACTGAATTAAATAATTAAGGCAAAGAGTACAAAGGCTGCGATGCAAAATATTTATCTCAGTTTTAACCAAAAAGGTTGCCAGGTAAAATTCAGTTTTGGCTTAAACTAAAACTGGTCTAATCTAGCTTGAAACAGAAATTTTTTATCCAACATTTACTACAGTATCAAAACACCAAATGACTACGACAGAAAATAGCAATAACTAAAATTTGTTATGGCTTTAATTTGAAGGGCAGTATTAAAATTAACTCACATTTCCTTTTACAAATTTAATTTTAAATTATAATTAAAAGAATCTCAAATTTACTTTTGCTTCTGATAAAAAAATAGAGGAAAATGCAGAAATTTAAAATTCAGAGTAATCACAATCAACAAGTAAAATTCTATCCCAGTACCTGGTTTGGTAAGATTTCATGAATTAATTACCTAATACCACATGCAAAAGATATTGCTAGAAATGGTCTTTCTTCTTTTTAAATTAGATGCTAACCCTATTTAAAACTTCTGTCATTTATGTATTCTGGTGAAATACATAAAATATAAGTGTATAGGACAGATTTTTTGATGAAAGTAGAAATGTGTTTCTTAAAATTTTTTCAACTTTGTACATGTTAAAATTTTGTTTTCTAATAGTATGAGTGAAAATTCACTTACCTTCTAAAGCGTTGCCCTGGAGCATGCTCTATTTTCTTTCGAAGTCCATTCTTTTTAGTCTATACTGAAAACCATTCACTGCCGAACTCTAACATATATATTTTTAGAAATTTTTTATTAATGTATGAAATATATTTACAAGTTAATCAGTACAAGTATTATGTTTCAGATATATACAAGTCTATCATTTTGAATAATATTAGACGCGTTACTCGTTTAATTAAGTACTTTTCTCTCTTACATCGGTGCTGTGTTATTAGTTTAATATCTATGGTTGCTGCGTTATTAGTTGGCAAATGCAATAGACTTTGTTAGTTGAAATAAACTGGTCAAAATTCTTTGCATCAGAATAATGGATTTCAGAGCTAAGGTAGATAAAAAGTATCAAAGAACATGCATTTGTCAAAAGCTGTGACAAATGATAAACCTCTTCATGAAATGTTATAGCTTGAATCACATTTTTATAGCTATGTGGCATATTGTTTAAGAGGTAGTGATTTTATACCAGAGTTATATGAGAAGTGGGAAATAGATGCCAATTATTTGAACGTTGCCCAGAATGAAATTAATTATTCAATGAAAACTTATTACCTGTATGATATAATATGGATATACAGTTCCCTCCACTTATTAAAATCACTTCTGTTTCAAACATATTTGATTTTATTAAATAGTTGAGTTTTTTGGCTGAGTAATAGAGGGTGATTGTGCATTGCAGACAGTGATATCAGTTTTAAACTTGTCAAGTAAAATAATTTACCAATTAATTCATTAATTAGTTATAAAATAATAATCAAAAATTAATGCTAAAATTAAATCATTCTTGATGAAATTTTTATCTCGTATGAAAGTCTGTTCTATCTGTATTAGTTTTATATTACAGAAACAACTTTCAGTTGCATTCTCAATTTCATCAAATTGCTGATAGTGTTTTTCATTAACAACTTTCAGCTTTTTTTTTGTGTGTGTGTGTGTAAATTTTGTTACCTTTTAGATCATAAATGCTTCTTTATTTCATAAATCGCGATTTCATATTTTTAATTTTATAATTTCTATATGTCATGTTACAAGTTTTAAACTGATGATCTAATATCCGGAAAAATCCAAAATCAACGAAGCCTCGACGAGTCCGGATCTCGGACTTTGTGCTGTATAAGAATCATGCAAGAAAGATAATTTCAAAATGACCCAATTTAGAATGATTTATTGGAAGCAGTTATTTTTAGGATGCAAAGGGGCAATAATAAATTTAAAAGCTAAGTTAAGGGGCTGTTGCAAATTAAAGTTAGGGTTTTATTTTATCTACATTTTAATCTTTCATATCCTCCACGAAAAGCTGACAGTGACAAAAGGTTTAGTAAAAAAAAAAAAAGCGTTTTTCGAGGAAAAGATATTAGAAAATGAAGAGAAATGTTACGAATAAGTATTCAGTCCAGTTTAAAAAATTCTTTGTTTTGCAAAGTCAAAATGAATGTTAGGATTCTTCAGGGAAGGTCTTCCAAAAGTTTTCTCTTTCATCACAAAATATCAAGAACATAATAAACTTTTGCATGCCAGCTTATTTCAGTACATTCCACAAATCACAGATATGCTTAACATTCTAAGTGCCATATTTATAACATCGTAAGTATACCTCATTTTTATTTATATTTCACTTTCATTTCAGTTCCTACTTTTATATAAACCGAAGACTTCACAATTCTCAAATAATTTCATTTAGCATTTTAATAAAAATTTAGGGCATATCATTTTTAACTGATTATTTACCAGTGTTTAAGGTCTGTTCAAGCTGTTTCTCAGAAAGGTCTTCATTCCTTACATAAGGTAGCAGGCCTCATTAAAGTGTACTAAATAAATATTATGTTCAGTTCTTAAAAATTTTAGCCTTCATCTTTTCGTATATGAGAAGGTTAAAGGAACATTTATTCAGAGATGAAAATACTCCTTTGTTTCTAAATCTACTACTCTTTGTGGCATACTCTATTCTTTACATTCAGTTAATCGTTATGTAATTGTAGCAGTCATTCACTGTACTTTCAAATTACATTTATTATTATTTCATTATTTATATTCAGTTTCATAAACCATTAATATAACAATGTTCTAAATTTATACTCAAAAACAATTTGTGTATAATTTTCTATACCAACAGTATAAATTATTTCATTGTTAGTTGTTTCATATTTATAGTCCTCAAAATAATTCAGAACTGTAATTATTGCATTTAAAGTTTAGCAACTTTCCCTGAATAAAATGTTTGAAAATTTAAAATTGGTTACTGAATTTATTCGTCATAATTATTTAAAATTAAATTTCTAGTACCCATAAATGTCAGCATAATCAGCGTAACATATTGTAAGTTCCAATAGTAATAATTATTAACAGTTTTCTAATTGATGATTATATAACGCAGTTGAGTTGCATTAATTTAATTATTTCATTGCTATGAAAAATTTTAAACTTACATTATGCGTAAGAATATAAAATTAAAGTAGCAAAATAAACGCAGTACCATTAAAAGAAAATATCAATACTTTTTAACAATTTGTATTTTGATTAAACAAAGCAGCAAAATAAATGAAATATTATGCATAGAAAATATCACAATTATTATGTTATTTTTTAACAATTTATGTTTGAACCACAGTAGGTATCTTTTTCATGTAAGTAGAAAAAATACTGGACCTGATAACTGTTACAAATGCATACAGACTCAGTTTAATTAGTGATTCTGTGTTCTATTCATCTGAGATAAAACTCCTGTTAATTCTTTCCATTTTTCATTATGTAGTAATTTTCTTCTTTTGTGGGTCATAATTTCCGAGATTTTTGCATTTTTTAACCATCCAGGAAATTCTGATGTGTTTACTTCTCTCATTGGGGCTTCTGGGAAAGATGTTTTGTATATTGGTGATCATATTTATGGAGACATCTTAAAATCAAAGAAAACTCGTGGTTGGCGAACATTTTTGGTAGTCCCTGAACTTCAGCGTGAAGTGCACGTGTGGACAACCAAATGCCATCTCTTCAATAAATTACAAGATTTAGATGTTCAACTAGGTGATACCTACAAGTAAATAGTTTTATGCTGTTTTTCAAAATCTCAATTACATAAATCCTTCTACTATATTTTATTGACTTGAAATTACGTGTTTAAACTAATTTTTTTGTTTACTTCAATTATGTACTAATATAAACATTTGTTCTATTTGAGTAAATTTTTTCTTAAAATTAACTTTTAATGTGTTCTTTAGCAATAAAATAAATTTTTAATTTTTCTTTAAATTGAGTATTTTTATCAGTTCATATGTTTAGTTTTTATCAAGAGTGGTTTGCATGAATGATTTCTGGGTCAGTCATACATTTGCATATTTGTACAGAAATAGTTTTACATATAATAAAAGATGCTGAAAATTAAATCATGAGAAACATTAGATGGTATATCTATTACGTTATTAAAAAGTTGCCATAATAAATTATGCAAGTTTTTTACATTAATAAAGGATTTCTGTAGTTGAACTTACTTGCAATTATTTTATGTTATGTTTTTTGTTTATGAAGCTGACATATTTTGAGCTTTCAGTATGAAATAAAGCAGAATTTATCAGTACTTTCGTATCTACTGTGTTCATGCATATTGACATAAACTGCAAGCCATATCTTGTCTAAATCACTTCTTGAAAATGTTACTTATATTAAATGAAACTTTTTTCTGCTGTGGCTTTGAGGCAAGGAATAATGTCTTGTATGTTATATATTCTGTACTTTCTGAAATATATAAGGTTGTATAAAATGTTCACTGACTAGATCTGTTGGCAAAGAAATACATTACTTACGGAAGTTTGAATATGCTCTCTTTCAAAATAGTCTTTTTGCTCAGAAGGCACCAGTCCCAGCATTCCTACCAATGCTGAAATGTCACCTTGAGTCATTTTACTTGTGTTACCTTTTGCGATTTGTACCAGGTCTTATCACCATGGGGAAAAGACAGCCTTTAACCTGCATCTTCATTTTTGAGAAAAGGAAGAAGTCAACCGGAGCTGAGTCTGACAAGTAGAGCAGATGTAGAAATGATAATAGATTTATGTGCAAAAATAAGTGAATTTGCCAATTATGTGTATTTTTATAGAAAGTGCTAATTGCTGCTGAAGAATTATGCAAATATTCAAAATCAAATACATAAGCATGCACATGAGTATCTGCAGAGGTGTGATTTGTGAAGGGGCTATAAGCATGCAAAAGGATTTCGGCGATGTGTGTGCTTTACTCCTTCATTATATTCACCATGTTTCTCGAAAGAGTTGGGTAAATTTCATTAGGTATCAGGTAAAATCAGTAGCCACAAACATATGAATGATAGAATGAGATGGAGAATTGTCGTTAAATTGCAGGCAAGACAATCACAAGTGAAGGTGGCTACTAAGTTCAATATAACGCCTTCAGAACGCTAGCTCCATATCGAGAAGACCTGGACAAGGGCAACCAAGATCCACAATGATGAATGAGGATTGTCATTCGACATTCTCAGTGTGGCAGCACAGGACTGTTACAGATTTACAGCTCTCTCATGAACTGTATGATGCCACTGGAACCTGAGTTTCAATTTACAGTTGCCCAAAGGCTTCCTGAGATAGAACCGTATGCCAAAACACCTGCTGTTTGACTGCATCACACAAGAAAGTGCATTTAACATGGTGCAGACAACATGCACCTTGGACCAAACTTCAGTGTTCTTTATAGAGAGTTGATATTCAGCCTGGGCACTGATTCTTTGTATCTGGAAAGAGCCTGGAACACAATGTCGTCTCTCCCTCATCAGGAAAAGTGTCATTATAGTAGTGGAGGAGTAATGGTTTGTTTTCGCATTATGTTGTTTGGTATCACACCCCTGCATGTGTTTGACAAAGGCTTCCTGATTGCTATGAATTATATTGTGGAGATGGTTCCTGTTAAAGGACCACAATGTTCATCCACATAGGGTTTAGCTTGTAGACGTTTACCTGGAAAGTGAGGATGTTCACTGTATGGAATTCATTCAGCGCATCTTTAAAAGTATTGTCGTAAAATGCCCTTCTGAGGTAAAGTACCTTCCCCGCAAAGTGGGTTTAGGGTTCCCAGGAAGTGGCAGGGAAAATCAGGGTTGCCAGATTTGGCACAAAATTGCCCATTTGGCAACAAAATTGGCTATATGCCATAGATGGCATGAGAACATTCTAAAATGCATTCTTAATAGTTTTCCTGGGGTATGTTCTTGAAGGTAGGTTAAAAGCAATATACACCCTGCCTGTATGCAGAGGGAGTAGTATCTTAAGTTCAGTAGTAGTTCAGAGATTAGCTTGAGAGCAACTGAACCGAGTTGGAAGCTGCACTTGAGTGCTTTGCCATGAAACTGCCTTTACCATTATGGCCTGAAGGCTGAGTTTCTGATTGTTTCAACGTGTTTATTGTAATTTTTCAATGACTGAAATGTGTCTTTGGAACTGTTCTGTGTAATATTGATGAATAAATTTTGTTTTGATTCTTCATCAAGTGTTATCATCAATTACTCCAAAACCATAAACCCGTTGAATGCAACAGTATAGCGTTAAAGCGGTGGAGGTGTAATGGTTTGGACTGGCACTATGTTCGACATGACACCTCTGCATGTGCTTGACAAAGGCTTCCTGATTCTTATGAGGTACAGAGTGGAGATCTTAGAGCCTTATATTCAACTTTTCAAGGCCATATTTTGCCCTAGTTTCCTGTTAATGGACAACAATGCTCATCCACATAGAGCTCCTTGATGATTACCTCGAAAGAAAATGAGGATGTTCACCACATGGATTGACCAGCCAGATCTTCTGACCTTAACCCTATAGAGCATGTCTTGGATGCTTTTGGAAGGGCAATTTCATCTCGCCATTCTCTTTCATGAACCATCCCAAAATTGAAAACTGCCTTGCTGCAGGAGTGGGATTCACTGCCACAGAGACTCCTAAACTGCCTCATGTCCAGTATGCCGTCACACTGTGCGACATGTCTGTCTGTGAAAGGGGAACCATACCCCATATTAGACTCATTTTCAATTCAATATCACAACATGGATTATGGACATCCCTCCACTATGAGCTTTACTGAAAATCATGCATACATAAAATGATTTTGGATGGTACTTCTCTTTGTCTATTATAAATGTATATTCATGCCAAATTTCATTAAATCAATCCATTAGTTTTTCAGAAAGCCGACATAATGAGCAGTCTCTTAATTTTACACACGAGTGTATTTTGTGATTGGTGAGAAACTCATGAACAAGTAATACTTAGTAACAGGTTACATTGCAGGGCTTAATTCCTAAAATAAGTGCGTAAGTCTTCTGGAAAGGTTAGCAAAATTCAATAAGTAAAATAATAAGAAATTACAAAATTTAAAAATGTGATAAATGAATAATAAATGTGTAAATGAATAGCAAATATTTATGTAATAAAATTCCTGAGTTCTCATTATTAGGGTTTCAGCTGAAATTACAGTTTAGTGAAAAACTAAGAACTATCAGAACTGATTATTAGTGGGCTTCAGCTAAATTTAAACCTTGGTGCATTGTTATCATGAAGAATCCAATTCTCCGTCTCATTGCTTTCACCAGATGTTGTCCACCAAGCCCTGCAGAACTTCACTGCTAAGCTTTGTGCTGACAGTAAGGACTTTGGGAATTAATTCAAAATAAACACCATCACAGAGATTTAAAAAAAAGTGCATGGTGTTCATTACAGTGTGGCTCATTTTTACATTTTTTAATCATTGAGATGATAGTCTGTTCCACTGCAATAACTTCCACTTTTTCTGAGATCATAACCATAGACTTAATAGTCATCACTGATGTGATGGTATGAAGCATGGATTATCAACAATATTCTCACTTAAATGTTGGCACGTCATGATGCAATATTCCTTTAGCCCAGAGGTCAGTAATCGAGGCTGAACTTGGTAATGACATACTGCATGTTCATTTTTGATATTAGGATTGTCTGTGGTGATCCATATAATCTGGTGATGATGTCTACTGCAGTGTTGATCAGCCTTTAATGATCTGCATGATCAGATTCGTGATATGTTCCATATTTTCTTGGGTGATGCTTGGAAAATTAAATTCATAAATGTTTTTGCCTATTGCCCGGATGTCATATTTATATTTAAAACTGGAAGCCGTTTGCACTGTGTGAAACATTTCTAATCTCTGATCTTGTGTTGTATGTAACATGTTTATTTTTGTTGAGCAAAATAGTAAATTAATACTCTTAATAACAATAATAGTAATAATGAAGTTAATATGAAAGACATTCCGCTCGGTTAAGTGTGGCATTCTATCATTACTGTGCACTTAAAATATTAAATAAAACATTCTTTTGCACCATATAAAATATACAAATGGCCACCAGTAATACTTCACTCCTGTATCACATTTGATGCAGTGGGCCCATGGGGGGGGGGCAACTGAAGCATAGGATATGTAGTATGCTGGGAACAAAGGAGTTAAATAAGTCACTTATCTAACTTTTTTATTTCTAGTTAATTTTATACGGAAATAACATTTTTGCTTTTGCTAACATTTCGAGAATTAGTTGCAGCTATCTTTCTTAAACATAGATTTTTGAAACTTGGTAAAATTTGTAAATCCCTTTTGTAATGTGATGGTTCCTGAACTTTATAAAAAAACTGCATCATTTGTATACATGGTGGATTTCTGAACATCCACATAGCCAAAAGGTTCAATTTAAGAAAAAAAAGTCATGCTATTATCTGTGCTAAATGTTCATTGCAGAGTAAATTTTTATTGGCAATCCATTCATTCATTTTGAAGGGAAGGGTAGACACCTATTTAATCTGGTACTCTGCAGTCTGAGAACTCTTACGATTTTGTAAGTTTTAAATCCATGTTTGTAATTTGTGGGTCTGTAACTAAAGTAATGCTGTTGGTAGCACTCGGAATTCAATAACTGTTTACTTTTTAGTCGAGTATTTTGATTTTGCAGTACTTTTAATTACAGTCAGTGCTATTGCAGCTATTTAGGATGTTGAGTAATGGAAATTGAGGTTGAGAAAAGTGCCAAGGAAAAGCAGAACTCATTACTTGAAAACTAACGTTATGGTAGGTGAAGGAATTTCTGTGGAGACATTGAAGTATTATGGGATCAGATTAGATCTACAACTGTGTTTATGGTTTAAAGAACAAGCAAAAAAGGGATAATTTTAGTTTTTTATGAAAAATAAAGATTGGTAAGTTCACTGCCTACTTTAGAAGTTTGTTTTTTCAACTTTGTTATAACTTTAGATACTGCAAAATGTACGGGAGTTGTTCGGAAAGTAAGTTCCATTTCTGTGCGAAAGAAAATGGTATACACAGTCCAGTCACATTAATGTGACCATCTGTCAAAAGCCAGAATAACCACCTTTCGCAGAGCGGACTGCTGCGAGACGTGCAGGAAGAGAGTCACATAGGTCCCTGAAGGTGTTCTCTGGGATGTTGAGCCATGCCGACTCTAATGCCGTGGCCAGCTGCGCTAGATTACGCGGTTGAGGATCCATGGCGCGAACAACTCGATCGAGATGGTCCCACAGATGCTCGATTGGGTTTAAGTCAGGTGAGTTTGCTGGCCAGGGGAGGACGGTAAACTCATCCTGGTGCTCTTCGAACCACACACGTACACTGGCAGCTGTATGGCACCTCGCATTGTCCTGCTGGAAGATGCCATCATCCTGAGGAAAAACAATGCGCATGTAGGGGTGAACATGGTCCGCAAGGACAGATGCGTACTTGTATTGATCCATTGTGCCTTCCACAATGATCAGTGAACCTAGAGAATGCCAGGAAAACATTCCCCAGACCATAATGCTCCCGCCTCCAGCTTGGACCGTTCCGGCAATGGTTGCAGGGTGGTTCCTTTCAGAGGTTTCACGCCTTATACGCCAACGTCCATCTGTCCGATGGAGCATAAAACGCGATTCATCCGAAAACGCAACCTGTCGCCACTCAGTGGACGTCCAGCTGCTGTACTGGCGTGCAAATTCTAGCCTTCGCCGTCGATGAACAGCAGTCAGCATAGGTGCACGAACCAGGCGTCTGCTTCGGAGGCCCAGACGCAGCAATGTTCGCTGAATAGTACTTTGGGAGACACTTTTGGTAGCCCCTTGGTTCATTTTGGTGGTCAGTTGCTCAACGGTAGCCCGTCTATCTGCCCGAACGCATCTCCGCAACCGTCGTTCGCCTCTGTCATCTATGGCCCGTGGTGCACCACATTTGCCACGTCGCTGATTTTGGACAGTCCCATTTTGCCATGCACGGTACACTTTTACCACGGCGGCACGCGAACAGTTCACAAACTCAGCCGTTTCGGAAATGCTTCCACTCTTGGCCCGAAAGCCAATGATCATGCCCTTTTGGAAGTCGGATAAATCGCTTCGTTTCTGCATTACGCCAACGATTGAAATGTTTTCCGAAGCCCTCACACACCCTTTATATACGCTCAACTGCACTGTGCTGCCACCTGCCTTCTGTGATTGGTTATTTAACTCTGACATGGAAAGTACGTGGTGGTCACATTAATGTGACTGGACTGTGTAGATATGGACAAAAATACATATTTCATAATAAAACATTATATTACTTTTCATCTTGGTTATCCAGCATATTAAGACATTTATTATATCTAGAAACATGTTCGTATGTGCCAACATCGTAGGTTATTGCCTGTGAGATTAGCCAGGATGTTTTTGCAACATTTTCTTCCTTGTCATCAAAATGCTGGCCACTTCAGAATTGTTTCAAGTGCAAGAATAGGTGAGTCACTTGGTACGAGGTCAGGGCTATGTGCTTGATGGTTAATTTGTTCCTAACTGAAGTACTCGATACGATTTTACTACATGAGTAGAATGTGGCATAGCATTGTTGTGCCGTAAAATGACACCATCACAAAGCAAGCCACATCTCTTGCTTTGAGTTTATCACAATTTTTCAGTGTTGCATTGTAAGCAGTACCATCCCAGAAAACAGTGCATATGATTTTGTGTATAGAAATGATCTGTTTGAAGTTCCACCAGGTTGGCGAGGTGGGGTTCTTCTATTCCGTTAATTATTGTTTCAGTGATGGCATAACATGGGAAATCCAAGTCTGATCATCAGTGATAATGTGGCTAACAGTTCACTTCCTTGGTGTTGTATCAGCTCAGAAATATTAAAGCAGTAGCAAAACATTTACCTTTATGTTCCTTTACAAGCATTTTCAGTATCCGCTATCATCTGTCACACTTTTCTGTAACCCAAGTGTTCAGCAAAAATTTCATACAGAGCAGGAAACACCAGTGAAAAACTGGAGATTCTGAAATGTCTGTTTATACAAATTTTTGTATCAACTTGTCAAAACCAATCACAGCAGATGGCTGGCCATTTTTTACTTCATCATGCAAGTTCACTGTGCCTGAATTGAATGATTGAACCCATCTTCTAATCATTCTCTCACTTAAGCTGTATCGCCCTATACTACACAGATTTGCCTGTGAATTTCATATTGTTACATATTCCTTGCTTTAAAAGAGTGAATTATGGAATGAATTTCACAATCAGTGGAACCTTCTATAGTTTTAAACATCTTAAGTGCAAGAATTACAAGTGTCATCATTTCACCAACTGAACTTTGTTATGATGCGTTGTTTAGTCATTAAAGGAACGATGCCACATTTATTATATATTCGATTATGTTTCGGAAGTTACTTCCAAAAAACTCGTACTTGGGTGAGTTTGCAAGCCTAAGGGATGGGTGTTTGTATATTGATAACTAGGGGATTATCTTGGAAATAACTTCCTGTTACGGAAAGTGGAGCATTACATGCTATAAAAAAATTGATGTCACTCAGTTCAAAGCATCTTATTATCTATGAGTTCTAATGAATTTGTAATTCTTTATAGCTAATTCATAGTTTATCCTTTGCATGCAATTTGCCATACTTGACTTCTGCATAGTACAGAAAAGCATCTTATTATCTATGAGTATAAGCATCTTATTATCTATGAGTTCTAATGAATTTGTAATTCTTTATAGCTAATTCATAGTTTATCCTTTGCATGCAATTTGCCATACTTGACTTCTGCATAGTACAGAAAAATTTTTCCCTATGTCCATGTTAATTGCTCATCTGTATAATTACTATTTTCACTCTCTCATCTTAGAGAAATGGACAGCAGTTGCAAGGATACACCTGATATCAGCCAGTTGCGAACAGCTATTAGGGTAAGAAAATACCTCGACTTCCTTGTAAAATTAAAGTATTTGAAAGCTGTAAGAACTAAATTTTTTTTATTTGTTTCTTGTAAGTCTAGAAAATTTGTATTACTTTCATTAAAAGTGAGCAAGAGCATGTTCTTTTCTGTTTTAAAAGTTTATCATAAAATAACCTGTATATGAAATCGACAATTGTCCTTCACACAGCGTAGTGAACAAGCCAGTTTAAAAACGTTTGCCAAGTGCGAATCATATTCTGACCAAGGAAGTAATAAGAACTGCTAAAACATCTGTATGTGCAAGAGATAACGGAATATGAAACATCTGCCCCATTAAATTTGTGGGCATGCCAGTGGTTGCTTGCATTTTTAAATGAGAGATTTCGGTCTTTTAAAATTTTGAAACATGCATAAATTATATGTTTTTGGAATCGTTTCAGTCTTATTTTATTTTTCTAACCCAAAATTGAAAATTCGAAGATTTTTATGTCATATGTCCCCTTAAGTGCTTTTACAAATGTGGTGTGTAAGTATATATCAAAGCTGCCATCTCTTGTAAAAACCAGGACACCTCTGATTTTTTATCACATGACCCACTTTTTCTAATAAGTAATTAAATCTGCTCGTTTTTAATTTATCAAAATGTAGTTTTTCATTTTCAGATGTAGTTTTAGAAAATTTTTAAATGCTAAAATGAGAATGGAACTGTTATGCCAAAAGTTCGGACAACAAAGTTTAACAATTAAAAAAACAAACAAAAAAACACCCAAGACACCATCATTGTCTTACAACAAAACTTAATTTCTACAAATTCCAGTTTCTTCAGCTGTAATTTTTCGGATTAATTTTTATCTAATCAGAATTATTTTAGTCAATAGAGAGTTTTGTAGGTAATGAATGCTAAGCAATATTTTATTAATTACCTTTTTATTAAATTTAACAAGTATGAATTTACATTTAATTTTCTTTAAATTTATGTATGATAGATTAGAAAGTTTATTGAAATAATTGTGTTTACAATTATTATTTTACTTTTATCATAGTTAACATTTCAATTTCTTTCTTATGCAAGTTTTCATTTGTATAAAATCTTAAAGAAAAGTTTAAAAATTGGAGGAAGTTAATCAAAAAATATAAGCTAAAATTTACTTTAATATTTTGAATTATGTGTTATAAAATAAATCCTTAAATTTGTAACTTTCAAGTTTTTTTAATTGTATCATGTTCTAGAGTGCAAACCTCCAAATATTTCATATTTCATGATTAGTAGCTGTTATGTGCATATATTAAAAATTCAGTTAGTTGCCATTTTAAATTACTCTTTATATGCTTTGCATTTTATAAACAAAGTTTTAACATTGAATATTTTTTCTCTTAGGAAGTATCTCATGAGCTTGATATGTCATATGGTATCTTAGGCAGTACTTTCAGAAGTGGTATAGCCTTGTTTTTTCTTATAATTTTTCTCTCTACATACCGTTTCTTTGTATCAAGTGTAATATGCATGATTTGTTTTTCAGGTTCAAGGCAGACTTTTTTTGCTAATCAGATATGCCATTATGCTGATTTATATGCATGCACATTCTTAAATTTGATGTATTACCCCTTTAGTTACATGTTTAGAGCACCTCCAATGTTGGTAAGTGAACTTAAAAGTTTAAAATTCCTTAATAGAGAATTATAATTTAACTGTCGCCTTAAACATGTGATGCTATTACTTAAAGACAAGTAAAACGTAAAAGCAGTTACCGAACGTAAATGCCAACTGTCTTTATTGCAGAAAATTCTTCTACACATAAAATGATAGGCAAATTCCTAGCCCAGCTGCTGGTTAGATCATGGTGTTTCACTAACATCATCCTGAGTTTTCTGTTGGTAATAACTGAACTTTGTTACAAAAAAATGGCAGTTATTGCAAATTCTAAATGTTTCTAAATATCTAAATCTCTTAGTAAAATATTCACTGCACTTTAATTAATTGAGTTTGATCACTTAATTTTTTATTGTGTAGAGGCAGTTGATTCTGGCAATTTTGAGTCATTTACATGGAAAACAAAAATATCATTGTAAAGATATTACTGTTACACCATCAAAACAAGTCACTTTTCTTACTATCTAGGTAGTTCATGGCATATGTAACTTTATTATTTAACATAGCTATTTTCAGATATTGAACAGTTACAAATTTTCTCCTAGAAAAAATATTTCTTGTTAAGGGCAGCTGCTTGTGATAAGAAATTTATAACTACAAAGGAATTGCATTTTAACTGCTTAAGATTCAAGGCAAAAAAACAGAAAGGTTGCATTTAAGAGGTCTTTGAGCAGTTCTGAAATTCTTTCATATAAGACTCAGAAGTCAGCACTGTTAATGTGTTTAAAAAAAATCAAAGTTTAGTTAATATATGAGGCTAGATAAGAGTCTCACCTATTATGGAATGTTCAGAAGTATCAAAGAGCAATATCGATATATATGTGTGTGTGTGTAATAAAAGCAGATTTAGAGAGAGTTGATATAGGAACACTGAGATGTAGAAATACTGATTGTGTATCTCATAGAGAGGACAGATTATATAACCGTATTAAAGAGGAAGAATTTTGATTCTGCAAAATGCTAATCCATAATGGATAGGAAAGTTGGCAGTCGAGGCAGATTAAATTCCATTTTTATTTCAATTCACATTTGTGGTCACAATTTACTTGGCACTCTAATCGTGCCTATTCAAGAACATATACATTTTTTTAATGTTGCTGCGATAAGAAGAAAGCACAGCAAAATAGCATCCAAGCAGCACAGTGGTTCAAGCTAAAAGTGCGCATTTATCCAGTATGAAAGATTGCCAACAGGAAGGTTTTGGTTTAAGTCAAAAAGGTTTTAGTTCTCAAAGTTTTGAATTTAGGTCATGAATTACCCCTGTCATCAGCATTGTGCAAGGCATGTAAATAGATTGATCTAGAAATGATGCAATGCAGGGAAGTTATTACGAGTTTTAGAATAGAGAGGAAGAATTAAGGGGTTAGCATTAGTTTAAGTTATTTTTATTCACATATATTTTTTTACATTTTTCTTACATATATTTATGTACACACACACACAAACATACATATATCCTGTTATTACATGTTGAAGTAGGTTTGAATAGAAAGGGAGAATCTTATTATAAAAACTTGATTAATGGACAATAATTAATATTGAAATTTGAAATTGTATCTTATTTAAATGAATTGTAATGATTTAGTGTTAAATATTTAATATTTGAAAAGGCAGATGTACACTGCACAAAAAAAGGAAAAGAAAAGAAAATGATACAGTTCTATATCTCCCGTTCTACTGAGCCGATTGACAAATTCAACTTGCGCTTTTGATGTCTTGAAAGGCGTGACTTGGGGTATGTATTAGATTTATATATAGCATTGTTCTAATGTAGGTATTTTGACACAAAATCAGACCTTTTTCTGAAATCACATGCCAGTTTTTTTCCATATTTCGATTCTACGACTCAAATTATGCCAAACTACCAAATTAGTTCTCAAAATTTTAGTTCTTCAGTGTTAATTGAATTTGGTACATATTTATTAATCTCATTTTTTTTATTAAACTTACTTGATTCTTCCCTTCACATTTCGAAATTTAGGTTCATACCAAATAAAGTTCCCCCATTTTTTGTGCCTTATTTTTAAAATTTGTATTTTTAAATAATTTTTATAAATTTTTCAAAAAAAATTTTAATTATTAGCTATAAAATTTTTACTGTCTTAAAGTACATGTATTTCTAAGCATACCTGCAAAAAATTAAGAGTTTTTTATTGAAAATTTTTGAAGATATACGTGAATTTATATATTGGTGCGTTTTGAAATTTGGCATATTTGCTGAAAGCGATAATAACGTCAAATGTGGTTTACGCACTTTGTTAAAATTATTTTAAAGTATGAATGATGACATTCTTTCTGCTCATCTGCAATGCAAAAAAGGAAAAGAAAATTAGGTTGCTGTAAATTAAGAAGATCGCCAAGTAAATTATTTTTGGCACAAACTAAAAAAAATACACCAAGATAAACTTTTGAATTTCTCCGTAAATTTTGCACCAAATTTTACAAAATTTAATATTTATGCATAATTTGAGTCATAGAATCGAAATATGGATAAAAATTAGCAAGTCATTTCAGAAAAGTCCGGTTTTGTGTCAAAATATCTATATTAGAACAATCAATAGTCTAAGTCGCGCTTTCAAGACATGAAAAACACAGTTTGAATTTCGTCAATCGGCCCAGTGCAACGGGAGATACAGAACTTTCCTCCCCCCTTTTTTCGTGTGCAGTGTACAGTTACAAAACCAGGGCAGACGTCACCCTCAAATGAAGGTTAGAAAAGTCTAAATTGCAAATATTCATTTATAAATGTTTATAATTGGTGTACTCGACTAAATTATAAAACTTATTGAAATATTTGTGTATATATTTTTGTTTTTACTTAATTTTTCAAGAGACCTAAGATGCATAAAATTTTTTTATGGGATGTAATAACAGAATTTAAAACATTTATTCTTAAAAATTGTTTATTTGGTAAGGGGAAGAGGAATGAAGTAACCTTAATCTAAGTAAACTCTTCATTGTTGCCTTACTAATTTGAGATAGTTATATGAAAGTAATATAATTTTTGAGGGCGAAACTTAATTTGTTATTTAACTATTAATTAAACACATTGAACACTGTGTTTTAAGTAAAATATAGAGAAACTTTTGGGATGTAAGGTATATTTTGGTTGTTTCATATGATTTGTTCAACTATTTATTACATTTTCATGAATCTAGAAAGTGAAAGAAGAAAAGTCAAGAAGTTGTGTTTTTTTGTTTTCCAATCAAGCATAAAACCAGTAAAAACCTTCATTTACTTAATGTGGGATTTAAACAACTCATCATTCTTTATTGAATGAAGTAGTATATTAGCCATATTTTTGTGGTTTTAGTATTACTATTACGTATTTCATCTACACAAATTAATTCATTCAAGTAACTGTATAATACATGCCCATGCAATTACGTATTAGTAAGCTTTCATTAATTTTACTCTTGTAGTTCAGTAAGTGCTGTAAATGATGTTACAATGTTATTTGAATGCATTCTTACTGTAAGACCACTTTCAATAAACTAAGATATAAACCTGAATATGAGGTATTTGTAAATAGTATTCAAATCTAAATAATGTGAAGTTTTGTTATTTGAATGCATTTTAACTAAGACCACTTTCATTAAACTGAAATAAGATATACACCTGATTATGAGGTATTTGTAGATAGTATTCAAATCTAAATAATGTGAAGTTTTGTGTTTATAAAGTTAATTTATTTGTATGTTTTTGTGCATTTTTAAAATTTCATGTCCTTTTTTTTTGTGTAATTTTTACTCCCTTGTGTTGTATGCCCATTGCTTTTACTGTTATGTAAAAGTAATTTGGGTTTTGGCGTAAACGTATATCCTAATGTTCAAGTATGGAAGAAGTAACAAAAACTTTATAATAAGCTGATATTGTATTTTGTTGTAATTGCTTAGGGTATTGCATTTTATTTTAGTGTTTAGATGATGATGTACATTATGCATGATTTTGCGTAACTTTTGTTACTCAGGTTATTAGTTACAAATTAATCATGTGTTTTATTTGTAAAAAAATATATGTGTAATTTATTATAGTTTTTCTAGTCATTTGTTTACTGTTATTTGATATTGGAAGGCAATTAGTGTGCTTATTTCTCTATAAAATATTGTAGATATGTTTCATTTGATGTAATTTATGCAAATATTAGCTTTAGAAATCAAATTAGTTCCCCAGGAAACTATTTTTTATTACCTGCATCTTCCAGCTTTAATAATCTTTAAACTCAAAATGTTTTTAAGTAAAACTGATAGAATTTGACAAAAATTTTATATGCCCCGTTATATGCCTGAATATGTTCATAATGTGATAATGAGCTGATAAATTACATCTGAAGAGCCATATCATGTTACTAAAAATTATTTTGGGGTAGCCAGGAATACTGTTATTATTTCATGTTATAGTGAGTATCTCTTTTTTCATCTGCAATGAGTTGTTATATTGAATATTTTCTTTTTACTTTTATGCATGCACCCACAAACTTATTTTTGTGAATCAGGAATTGTGTGCATACTCTAGAAAAGCTTTCTTTTCTCCAAAATTAAAAAATATGTCAACACATTACTTCTGTAACAGTGTTGAAATTTTGTTTCTATTGTAAACATTTTTATCTTTACTTTAAGGCTTGCACACTTGCATAAGTTGTATTTATGACTTATTGTAGTTCTGTGCTGTGTAGATAAATTTATATTTTATTGGCTTTTATTAAATTATCTTTACCTTACTGTAGGGTAATTAATTATAATATATAAGCTCCCTTAATATTTTATTGTTTTGTACACTTAACATTTTCATGATCACTGTTTAATGCTTATGCACTTGCATAAGTTGTATTTATAACTTGTACTTCTGCAAGTAACTTACAGTATGCTTGGATAAATTTATATTTTATTAATCTTCATTAAATTATATTTCCCTTGCTATAAGAATTAATATGTATAAACTTTCTTGCTTCTAAACTATTTTTATGTTTTGTTTGTATAATAATGAACCATATCTCTAAATTCAGATGCCTCATGAGTCGACTGTTGAACACGAAGAAAAATCTTTCTTTTCTAATGGAGAAGTTGATGAATTAGAAGAGGAAGCTCAAGAACCCATTAGAAGGCGTTCTAGGCTTGAGAATAGTGAAAGTTCTGTTCCGCATTTGTATGCTGAAACTCCAAATGTTGTTACTCATCACCATGATACTGATGATGATGAGGATACTGATAAATCTGCTGAAAATTAATGCTTTTGTTATAGTAAACCATTTTTGAAGCATTTATAGTTGACTACATTTTTTTTAATATTTTGCTTTGTTTTATATTTAAAGTAAGCTTACTGGCAATCTGGTCATTAACTTTCCTTTATTTAACATTAGTTATTTCATTTTGGAAAGAATTATTCTGAGTTAAGTATTATTTCTCATTAATTATCTTCATTATGTGTTCATTTGGATTATTATGTGTTAATTATCTTCATTATGTGTTCATTGAATTATATGTATTTAATATTCTGAATACTGCCAAGAAATATTTGAACAATAATGCATTTTTTCTGCTATATGCTTATCACATTTTTAGGTAAAATAGTCAAAATTTTATTCTTTGGTTAATTTGAAGTGTATGTATTTAATATTCTGAATACCTGCCAAGTAATATTTGAACAATAGTGCTTATCTTGTATTAGATGCTTATCACATTTTTAGATAAAATAGTCAAAATTTTACTTTTCGGTAATGTTGCTTTTGTGAAAAGTTTTGCTTTTATTATTTATTATTTTCTCAATATCTGAATATTAGTTTTGAAGTAGTTCTAATTTTAAAATTTAAATTTTGCTAATTTTTTAGTAATGTGTTAAACATAAATTATTCAGATAAGAATATTAGCTTGCAGTTAAAAAGAATGTTTTTATCTACTAAAGCAATCATATTTAATTCCTGAATAAATTAATATGCTACTTATCATGACACTGATGATAAGTAGTATACATACAAATCTCCTGAAAATTATGAGTATTTTTTAATAATGACATTTTTGCAGCATTTATAGTTAACTACACCTTTTTGTAAATATCTTGCTTTGTTCTGTATTTATAGGTAAGTATGTTTACTGGTAATCTGAATAATATTTGACAGTGACATTAGTTGTTTCTCCTTTGCATTCAAAGAATTATTCAGGATTAAATATTGTTGCTCATTAGTTATCTTTATTTTTTCTTCATCTTGATATTGAATTATGTGTATGTAATAAATAATTCAGTATCCAAATGTATGATAATTATGTTATACTCTTGAGTAATATTTCCCTGAGAAATAATAGTCTTCTGTTTGGCGCTTATCACATTTTTTGATAAAGTACTAAAAATTTTGCCTTTAAAAAAATTATCCCAATATTTAAATATCATTCTTGAAGTAATATTAATGTTTTTAAATGCAAATTCACTTATTCATCTGTAACACGTTAAGTCTGAATTACTAAAACATGAATATTGGGTTGTAATTGAGAATTCTTGAATGCTATGAATGCAGTTTAATTCTTAAGGAAATTAATATACTTGGCATTTCTATGTAATCAATTTCCTTTTTAATATAATTTGTATTTTTGGGTCATATTTTCTGCAATTTTATGTTAAACTTTTTTAAGTTTGTTTCGCACGTATCATACATAGTTCAGTTAGTTGCTAAAGTATTAAATTTAATAAATTCTACCTTCTGAATCTCTTGGACTTCCTTTTTTGAGCATTGAAGAAATGTCTATGAAGAAATAACAGTCATAGTTTTCCATTAGAGTATTTATTCGAAAAAGAGAATACTAAATGTTGACCCTCAGAGTTACTGTGGTTTATTCAAAAATCCTAGTTATAAACATTTTTTGTATATGAAATGTTTAGTATTAAAAACTTCTTCTACATTGGTGTGTTTTTATTATAAAACATTTTTATATTAATTTTAGTTTATTAGATTTTAAAGTTATAAATATTCATTTTGCTAAAGTCATTTGTTAGAGCTAAACGCTGGAGTGCTCTTTGTTCTGGGAGGGAAATTTGATGAAGAGGCTAGCATCTAAAACTGCTGAAGACTGATAATTTGAATCTTGGATGACAGTGTAGCTGCATGGATATTTTCATGGTTTTCATTATACAATTATATTCCTGCTCAAAAATTAAGCTGCAAAGGCTAAACATGGAATAAAACAAAACAATTTAATGGGTATGCATGAAATTGTTCCAAGGGATTGATGTGACATTACTAGACTACATAGCAAACAATAAAACAAAGATAAACAAAAACACATGTATTACGACCATTGCATCACGAAAGACCAAATGGGTTGGGAAAATGTGTAATAGAAATATCTCACCAAGAACAGTATACCCTCTAGCTGAAATGCATACTTGGCAATGGCAAGGCAAGCTCGCAGATTGTCGGTGATTGCTTGATGTGGCAGTTGTGCCATTCCTGTAGTAATGCATGTCAGAACTCGTGAAGGGGGCCTTGCTGCGCACTGCAACGTGCTATCCATTGTCCCGCACGTTCTCTATGGGATTCATGTCCAGTGATCTATCAGACCATGGCAGATTATTAAATATTGTGTTGGTACCGCCCACTGCAGCAATTAAAGGATGCACAAGAAGATGTAGAACTTTGTAATGTCGAGAGGGCTGTGTTGAAACCACCAGGAAATAAGTGCAGCCATTTGTTGCTTCCTAGTCTGTACAAGTAAGTCTCCTAAGTTATGGTCTCTTTTAACAATGCTTGCAACCCAATAGCGTGTCCTTAGCTCTTGCCATGTCATTGCCCTTTGGGAATTGTTCTGGATCTTAAATCGAGACTTATCCATAAAGGCTACGTGGCCTCCCTGCTGTTGTGTTGAACTGTGATATTCATGGCCTCAATTTAAGCATGCTTTGATATGGAATGGCGACAAAGGAACATAAACCACAGGTCATCAGACATACGGTCCACCTTCATGTAATCAGTATGACACAGTTTGGCACGATGTGGGCAGTCCTGCAGCAACAGAGAGATGTGATGCCAGCTCTTGTGCTGTTAGTGATCTACGTCATCTTGCATATAGTAACTGGAAGCAGTGCCTCATCTTTATGAAATATTTTTAAAAACTTACTTAAATCTACTTAAACGTGCATGAAAATAATAAAATTTATGATTAGATATAGCATAACTGATTCAGAAAGGAAACTGATAATATAGTCGCTATCATTTCATTAGTTTTGAAACAGCTTTTCTGGTCAAAATTTTAATTCCATCCTAGAAGAATAATTAATCCTAGGAATCTTCTCATTTTATCCACATCTAGAAGAGTTTGTTGATTTTGGACTAAGATAAAGTTTAACTTATCTTTTGTTCCTAGAAATTATTAGTTCCTTCAACTATTATGTTCATTAAAGTATCAAAAAAGGTGAAAAAATCGGTTTCATTCACGTAACTATGTATTAACTTTACTTCTGCATTTCCTGTAAATTCATAAGGCTTCAATTACTTAACAAATCGAGTTCATGACAGAGTAACCGCTGTTAGTGTAGTTTGTGAGGTGAAAGGAAAACAAACTTTCTCTGAGAAAATTTCGTTATCAAAATCGCTATTCTCACTTAAATCTAGAGTTTTTGGCCTCAAATAGTCACTTGTGGACTTTACAATTCTAATATACTCTTAAAAACTTTCTCTTAGACATCGCACTATTAGTTTAACTCTCTTACCCAGTGCAAAAACATTTACATCTGCTATCTAAACAAGATGCACATTAAATACAAACTGGAATTCTTAAAACCATAGCTCCACTCCTCATCTTCCCATAAGGGAAAAAAAATTGAAGCATCGGAAACTGTTGAATGTTTATATCACCTGAAGTCAACTGCATGTCAGCAGGGTTTTGTTTACAGTATATGATCTGCTTGTACATCTAAATGAATCACCAGTATCAGAAAGTACTTCGCAGAAACAAGGTCAGCAATGTATATGTTCAAATAAGCTAACTGTAGTGGGTACATAGTGCCATGTAGTGATTTAAAAAAATTCTGAAGGAACGCGTGTGTTTAAAACTGTATAAATGCCATATCCATCTGGAAGATCAATGCAAGTGGCGATGCACCTGCATCCCTCGTCTTCTAGCGACATTTAAGACTGATGCATAGATGGCACACCCTTCTCCAGAGGGTTTTAATTCAGCAGCATGCCATCGTGAAGGAGTTAAGAAACACTATAACATTATAGTACACGGTGCAGAGATTTATTTTGCATTAAATTGTAGTATGTATGGGAAATGTTTTAAGGAAACTGAATCTGATTATAGTGTGAATAAGAAAATCCCATGCTGCTGGAAGTCATACCGACAACCTGCTGAGTGATCTTATATAACCCAGCCACTGGTGTGCCTTCCGTTGATTAAAAAATAGCATTGTAAAGCAAAATGTAAATGACTCATGTATAGAAATATAACTTGTTATTCAAGGCAATATGTTGAATGTTAGACATTTCTTGAGCTGAGTTCAGGGTGTAAATTGTTGGTTTTAGAAGTTCACATGCATTTGAGCTGTTTCATTCTTGATGGGGGGAGGAGAGGATCGTCGATTTCTAATAAAAGAGCTGTGTCATTTCTTCTCGTTCAAATTGGTCTGTTAAATTTAGTGATAAAGGTATGGCACATCACAGTTTTAAAACAGGGTTGCCAAGTTACCAGGAAAGCTGGAAAAAGTCGGGGATTTTCATACAGCGTCCCCCCCTCCAAAAAAAGCGAGTTTTACATTGACGTTGGAAGCAATCAGTTTTTTGGTGCACGTAAGCATCATTCACATATTCACAAAGCCTACAGCCCTTTTATTCTACGGTCAGCTCTCATTGGATGAAACGGCTCCTTGACAGTCAGTTACGGAATGGTGAGTTATCGCCTTGTAGGCTTTGTAACGAATGCCAAACAAACCGTGTGGGCTTTCAGTAAAGCGAGAAGAAACAGCATTTGTATCATTAGATAAATTTTTATTTTATGAATGAAAGTTAATGAATAGACAATTGTGTGGAATATATTCAAATTAACCTACTGATCTTATTAATAGTTTATTTGTATTTGGTTAAAGAATGAATTTAAGCTGTTAAAAGTAGGGTAATGTTTTGTAAGAAAAGTCTTTACATGGAAATGGCATATGTACCTTTTTGTCATTTCTATTAGAAAGATTCTGTTGTATAAATTTGCATAGCACATTACTTTATACCAATAAAGGATTATTTAAAAAAAAAATTGAAATTAAGTCTGCGCCAGCATATTTTGGGTAACTTTCAGTGTGATTATGTATTCTGAAATGTACATACGTAGAGATACATTAATAAATACTTTTCCTTTTGGCACAGATCCTAAAATAAACTCATAGCATATAGAATTTGTAGCTTTGTGTCCTGGAAATCCATCCGTCCAAGTAACCAGTTTTTAAACCATTAAGGAGAGACACTGCTTTATATAAAGTATTCAAAGTTTAAATGTATGCACTTTTAGAAATTATATTAACTTCCCCTAGTGATTTGTAATGCATTTTACCTTGAATGTATAACAAACAATATAAACTGCCTAAAAGAAAGTCAATGTTACAAATTCTGTAAAATAAACAGTAAGTCTACACCAGTCCTAAAATTGATGCTAATCTTAATAAATGATTTCTGTGTTAGGATTCAATAAAAACACATGATAATCTCTAATTATGTTTTTTAAAGGGATAATAGCAACAAATTGCTATAGCCATAAGACACTGCTAGCTTGCTTTAGGATTGGATTTTTTTGTAGCAGAATTGTTTGGTTGTATGAATTTTTTTAATGTACTATTAATATGAGTCTATGTAATTAGAATATCATCCATTACTCAAACTATAAAAAACTTGCCTATACTTAGTCACATTAGCAATCAATTTAATCATTCTACAGAAACTCTCATTTTCATGTTTTAAAATTTTTAAATTTATAGAAGTGTGTGTTCATGTATTTGTGTTATGCAAAAAATGAACATGAATTGACACACTGGTGAACATTAAAAATTTTAAAAAAATTAATTGAAGTTAATTAAACATGCAATTAAAACTTTTAAACAAGATTATACTATCTATGGAAACAATTGCAAAAAGCATAGTTTTATGAATAAAAAAAATTTTTTTAATTGTATAAATTGATAAATATGAATTTTCATTTTATTGCATTGTGTATGAAGGTAATAAAAAATTTCTAAATAAATGTTTTTAATAAATGATTAATATTTATCACTATGAGAAGAATATAATAATCTGGAATAAAAATAATATAAGCCATCAGCATACACTAAAAAATATTCCATCTTTGAAGTTTTCATGCAAAACCAGAAAATATAATTAATAAAGAACAACGAATTCTAATGGAAAATGGTGTCCAGAATTCTAATTACCTGTGAAAATATTAATTTTCTTTCATAAGTTTCTCACACTTATTATAGATATGAAGTAATATTAAATGTCTATATATGATTGTCCTTTACCTGACAAATAGATATGCATAAGAAGGTGAATCCCCATTTTTTAGTAAAACACTTTGTTGTACACTGTTTTCATCTTTTGTTATTGAAGACTCCATGAAAATTTTCTTGCCATTGTTATAAATAGACTGCTCTTCGAAAATCACAGATGCTGAAACTTTTATTTCTTCAACCTTTAGATATAAGATTTTGGATGAAGATCATAATTAGTCATCTGAAACAAATATGTTTGTATCTTGTTCATCTTCTGCATCATTTTCAATGTTTCTTTTGATCAGTTCTTCACAAACCAAGATATATCCGCATGTAACATTTCAGTGAAATTTTAAAAAAAAGATCCTGAAACGTGTCATTACAGCTTTATTATGTGTGTAATTTAAATTTTTAAACACATTTTCTTTCTAATAAAATTTTACATAGACTGAGAGACATTTTCAGAGGCTGATTTAATGAATATAAATGTTATGAAAAGAATGTTTATTTAAACTCAGTGCTAAGAATTATGCTTAATTAATTGATTTTCCTGCCATAAATAACTCCTAGCCTATCTACATTGCTTGTATATCCACTTGTGATTCGCAGATAGATATCAGTGTCACCTCTCTCACATTAGAACATATTTCTTTTCGGTGCCCTTCAGCAGTTACTGAAAATGTCTTTCAGATGTGTAAATTCTAGCTTCTATCCTTATTATAATATTTATTTACAACAATATTTTGCTTTTATTACTTTTCAGTTTTATACTGTTAGAACATCAAATTAACCACCTTTGCATTTCTAAATACAGACACTTATTTTCAAAGTAAGGATTTTTTTTTTATATATATATATGTAGCTTGCATGTGAATAATTTGAGAAAAAGTCATGCAATTTCGCCTTCAAAGTTTAATAGCTATCAAAATTTTAAGGATGCATTGAATTTAACTACTGCTAGGAAAGTATTCTGTTCTAGGCAGTTATCACTTACTGTCATAAAATTTTGACTGATCAAATTTCAATAACCATCTTTTTAATGCATTGCATTTTGTCATCATTTTGTAAAACTTCTTCAACACCCATGTGTAGGAGGTTGACAGCACTGTAAAATTTCTTACATTAAAAATAAGATATATAAAAAATGGAAATGTTTTCCTATGTTAAGATAGACTGCCAACTTCTTTTATTACTTGATTTGATAAAAGAAATTCAAATGAGACTTTCATGTGACCAACCAACAAAAGTCTCATGAATTATCTTAAAACAGAATTCAATTTGCACACTGTAAATGAAAGCCCTCTCATTCTGTAAATTGGTATTTGAAACAAAAAGTTATTTGAACTAGTTACATATGGTAAATGTGTTAATTTCTTACTAACACTTTCAGATATATTCAAATCTACAGGAATTAAATTATAATTTTGAGGTAGAATCATTTATAGACATAAAAGAAGTTTAATTTATCAGGACTACTGTTTCTTTTAGTTGATTTTGCAAACAAGACTGGAGTCCTGAGTAGGAACAGGGGCTTACTAAAAGCTATGTTCGTGCGTGTGTAGAAGATACAACAAAGATAAGAAGGGTTCAAATTCCCCTTTATTTGCTTATCGATTTTACAAACGTTCCCGCACTCTGGGATACAAAGACCAACCACTTGTGCTCTGAACGTAAAAGCATATAAGACTACCAACTAACTAAAATTTAAATAAGAGCTAACTTTTAATATTTTACACAGATGACTAGCACTAAGACGCCTTTTAAATCACAACGTCTGTATTACACAAACTGCGGAAAACTTACAATACGTCTTTAACTTTCAAGAGCATTAAACCTCTGGCCTTAAAGGCAGACAGTAACTGATGGCAAGAGGGCTCTCTCCTTCCTTCTTCTCCTCTTGGCAAAAAGCCACAACTTAAATACTTAAGCGTTAGCAAGTACAATTTGCATAAACATATTCACGCGTTAATTCTGGCCGGAAGTGAAAAATAAGGGATGATAGTAAAGTTTTAAAATAAAATAAACGTTATTGAAATTAAAATCCTTACAAATTAATAAACTGATCATTAAATTTTCAGGTACTGGAATAAATATAATTTTTATAGTGGTAATAAGTAAAGAATTTAACAAACATACCCCCTCTTTACTTAAATAAGTAACAAAACAAAGGTATCTTTCTTGAATACTTTACTTTTGCATAAATGTTTTTATTCTTTAGAGTAGTGGCATTAACATAGCATACTGTATGTTGTATTACCTAATAATTAAAGCAGAAAGCATGATCAGAAGTACAGGAGAACTTAGATCGTTGGAGAGAAAACGAAAGACTCGAAGCATCCTGTTATAAATTTTGAATAAGATTACTAGGGCTAATAGGAGAAGCTAAAATTCTAAAGTGTGGTTTTTCAGTTAGAAATATTGTCCTAGTTTCACAACATTTACCACCATCATTAGGGGAAAAAATAATAATTACTTTTATGAAATAATTTGACTATATTGCTTTTATGAATTATATAATTTCTTGTAAAATAAATCTTAAAATTTAACAGTCTTCGAAGACTGGTCTTGAAAATCAAATTTAAATCACTGCAAAATTTATTTACAGTATTTGGTATGTATTTTTGCTGTTGCTGATTTGCACACTTGGATATACTTAGCTGTGGGGCAGCTTCATGAGTGGAGCAAGAGAACAGCTGTCATTCACCATGGCCTTAGGTGGCATCTGGTGACAGAATAATTTACTAAATTTTATCCGAGTTTCGACTAGAAACACTTTACGAAAATCCAAGAGTCTCTTTAACCCTTTTCTTCTAACACCAGCCTCTCAAGGGTACTTCGGCTTCAATAGGTTTTAAATGCCCACATGCCAGAAAATCACTATGCATTTATAAAGCATTTTTACCCTCTCTGAGATTTGAACCCAACCTAATAATATGACAGCTAGCTTTTCAACCACTCATATAGGTCTACTATTTTATCATTGACAATCGTGGATGCTTTTGCAGAGAGCAGGTGTTGAATTGTCATACTGTGTTCCATATCGCCGATTGTTGTTTTGTAGAAGTTTAATTTGTGGCAGCATTTCCAGCTGAGGAATGGTCTTATCAAAATGGATGTGTCTGTGACCAAATTTGCAAAGTATGAAGCCTTGAAAACTTGCACTTGTTTATCATTCTTCATCTCTTCAAATATTACTGTTTGGAGTGCCACATCAAAGCAACAAATTACTCAATGTTTTTTAACACAATAATAAATGCTGAACCTTGCAAGATACTGTCTATTAACTCAGTTTTTCATTGCAGAAGAATGAACACTGCGCAAAAAAAAGGGGGGGACAGTTCTATATCTCCCGTTCTACTGGGCCGATTAACGAAATTCAAATTGCGTTTTTCATGTCTTGAAAGCACAACTTAGGATATATATTAGATTTATATATAGCTTTGTTCTAATGTAGGTATTTTGACACAAAATCGGACTTTTTCTGAAATAACATACCAATATTTTTTTACATTTCGATTCAACGACTCAGATTACGCCAAACTACCAAATTCTGTAAAACTCGCACGAGTAGTTTTTAAAAAATTGGTTCTTAAAATTTTAGCTCCTCAATGTTAATTCAATTTGGTATATGATTATTAATATCTCTTTTCTTATGAAACTTATTTGATTCCGTCCTACGCAGTTCAAAATTTAGGTTCATTCCAAATAAACCAACTATTTTTTTATTTATTTTTAAATTTTGTATTTTTATATGATTTTTATAAATTTTTCAAAAAAAAAATGAATTATAACCTATAAAATTTTTACAATCATCTTAAAGTAGATGTATTTCTAAGCATACCTGCAAAAATTAGAGCTTTTTATTCAAAATTTCCGAAGATATACTTGAATTTATATATTGGCGTGTTTTGAAATTTAGCATATTTGTTGAAAGCGATAATAGCGGAAATGTTGCTTATGCACTTTCTTAAAATTATTTGAAAGTAAGAACTATGTGACTTTTTTTCCGCTCCTGGTCGATGAAGGGATAGGAAAATAGGTTGCCACGTATTAAGAAGTTTGCCAAGTGAATTATTCTTGGCGCAAAATGAAAAAAAATCGCCATGTTAAATTTTTGAATTTCTCCGTAAATTTTACACCAAATCTTACAAAATGGAATGTTTACGCGTAATCTAAGTCGTAGAATCGAAATTTGGAAAAATATTGGTGTGTTATTTCAGAAAAAGTCCGATTTTGTGTCAAAATACCTATATTAGAACAAAGCTATATGTAAATCCAATATATATCCTAAGTCGCGCTTTCGAGACATGGAAAACGCAATTTGAATTTCGTCAATCGCCCCAGTAAAACGGGAAATATAGAACTGTCCCCCCCCGCAGTCTACATCATTTTTGAATGTTAACAAGGTAACGCAAAACGTTTCAGAGTAGATTCCACCAGGAAAATATTGAAGGAGGTTTTAGAAGCAGAATTATATCTAAAGACTATGAGCATCGAGATCTCTACTTCTTACGAGTCCAGATTATTTTTTATGAGGATGTTTAACACAAACTCGGCTCATAAAAAGTACACACACCTTAAAAAGAACTGAAAATGAACATCACTGCAGCAATTCAGAATATAACATAGAGAAAAACTTGATTTTGTCACTAAAAATGTGTAGACAAATGCACTGGATTGGAGCATTATACTAACATATAATGTGGCCCACCAGCAGCCAAGTGGTAAAGTCGTTGAACATTCGTAGTTTGACCTGGGTTCGATTCAGACAAATGGGCTGGCTGTATGGGTGTTTCTGTGTTTTTTTCTCCATGTGTAACATGCATACGAGCCAGTTTCCGATACAATGGCATCCCTTCCTTTAAGTAGACAGCCTTCAAGTGCTTTTTCGTAATTAAATAAACCAACCACATATGATGTTTACAAATAAGGTATGTTTCATAAATATGCACACATACCATTTTTATGAAGGGTCCACTTTTAAAATGGTCACCTTGTATTATAAACAATGAACAAATTTTAAATTCTACAACAGGTGTTAAGTTAGAATACAGCGCCACCTATTGGATAAGGAGAAAAACGCTCACTTGGCCATCTGGATTCGGCTAAGCAACATGCCAGAGCATGTATTAGATCTAAATAGTTAATTACTGTCAATAAATTAGTTAGTTCTTTTACTATACAGTCCACTCATTAGTTTAAAGACAAAACATATGGTCAGCAGAGCCGGAGAGTGAACAAAATGCTGGCATTAGATAGAAATAAAACTTCGTTAAAAGTGAAACTAACTAGATTAGAAAATGTGAAGGATGATAGTTCGAATAAGAACGAGATTCAAATAAAGTATATATCCCTTCAAGGCATTCAAATTGATATTAGAAACTTAAGGAATAGATATTTCGAAAGCGTTGATGAAAAAGATGTCACAGCCATCGATGAAGAAATCGCTGAAATGGAAGAAAGAACGGAAGTTCTAGAGGTAAGAATTATGGAAATTCTATCATCTATCGCACATTCTGATAATGAAAATGATTGTAATAAATTTGATTCTAAAGTACAAATACGTTTGCCAGAATTACCAATTCCTAAGTTTTCTGGTAAATATAGCGAATGGAATAATTTTAAGCTTCAATTCGAAAACATTATAGTGAATAACACTCAACTGACAGAAATTCAGAAACTCTACTATTTAAAGGCTGCATTAACTGATGAAGCAAAAAATCTTGAAACTGTTGATGATACTTTTAGTTCTCTATTTAAAGCTCTTCAAGATAGGTATGAAAATAAAAGAATATTAATTGAGACGCATATAAAGTCAATAATGGATTTACGTACTTTAACATTCGAATCGTCTAAAGGAATAAGGTATGTAATAGATAATGTTACTAAAAACGTTAGGGCTTTGAATGTTTTAAAATATGAGAAAAATAATTTATCCGACATTCTGTTATTAAATATCGTACTTCAGAAACTAGATTTTGAAACGCGTAAACAATTTGAACTAAGCATTAATGCTACGGAAGTTCCTACGTTTGATGAATTAATTTCGTTTTTAGAGAAAAGATGTCAGTTATTGGATAACATTAACCGTAGTACTAATAAAATGAAATATCTGTTAGAAAAAAATTCGAAATCAAAGGCTCTTATGGTTAAAACCGATAGTGTTTCGATTTGTGTTATATGTAAAAATAATAATCATCCACTGCATAAATGTGATTCATTTTTAAAACTAAATCCAAATCAAAGATGTTATGTATTACTTATTTCAGTTGTGATTTAAGTTGTTTTAAAGGTAATGATTTAACTTATTTTGCTTCAGACTTAAAGATTAATTTGTTTTTAATTTTTTTGTAGTTGAACTTAAGTTTCTTTGGTTTGTTTAAAAGTAATTGTAGTTATTTAATTTGTTCGCTTGACAGTTTTGGTTAACGCTGATTTTAAGTTGCTTGTGTAATTAATTTTCCTTCTTTACTTTTGGTTGGTTAACTATTTAAATTCTGTTTAGTTAATTATTTTTCTTAACTTTGGTTGTTAATGTTAATCTCTTGATAGGTTGATCCTTAAGGTCAATCTTTTTAAAGTTGTTACACAAGTTGGTGCTTAAAGTTAATTTAAGTCTTAATTTCTTTTGTGCCCCCTTTTCTGCTAAATTTGGGATCCATATTTTCTGACTTTGGTGGTCGTTTTGGTGTTGTGGAGAATATATAAAAATTTTCATACTTGATTATTGTATTTTAACTGAAGTAATTTTTATTTCCTTACTATGGTGGTCGTGTTTGGTGTTGGATTAAACCCAAGAAAATTATCTTTGAAATTATTATATTTTTATTTAAGTACTTATCAGATTGAAATTAATTTGTTGTAAAATCAATAATTAACACTTATCCCTTCAAAACTTTCAAATTCAGTCCGTTGCCCTTCCAAATAGATTTATTGACTTGTTTTCGATTTCTTCGCCCGCTAGACGGTAGTCTGTGAAACCTCTGTCAACATTAGTAAAAATTGCACCCTGCGGAGAGGCTAGTTTCTACATTACTAACTCTGCCGCAGGGTCAGGGGGGCGGGATGTTTTTGCTTACTCGCAGGCTTTTCCTATGCTGGAATGGGACCCCTCGACGAGGCTAGCAGCGATGTTCGCCAAACGGAGGAGCTCTTTCCACCTTGGGCTGCACCTTCCTGCGTGGTTTTTCCCTGGGGTTGCCGGGCTGTTGGCGGTTTTCCTACCATCTACAATCGCCAATCGAGCGGTCTTGGCGTTTTGAGTAAAAAGGCTTGGGAGCTGGCGACGATGAGGACTGACGGGAGATTGACACGCAGCCATTTTTGACCGAAGGAGACGGAGCTGAAAGCGTCAGCGTTATCAGAGAAACATCGATGTCGGAAGAAATGGACGAGAGAAGGACACCATGGAGGGCGACGAAAATGTCCAAACTTATCGTTTACTAATTTCTTCTTCTTTTTTTTCTCTCCTTATAGAAAGAAACCATATCTACAATGTATTCTCCATGTTAACTTCACTGTTTGGAACGTCAAATTGTGTAGCGCAGTGACGTTGGCCGAAGTTTGTTTGTCGGATGACTATCTACAATGTTAAATTCCCT
>KK115548.1:85052-108108 GCA_000611955.2 Stegodyphus mimosarum
TCCGTCCACTGCTTCCAAACGCGCATCACTGTGCTGCTGTTACGCTGCACACGAGAGGCTACTGCACGATACGACAATCCAGCTTCACGAAGGCCGATGATTCTCCCTCGTTCAAACTCTGTAAGTTGTTCAAATCTCGCTCTCTTTCGTCGACGAGGCATAAGTACAGATTGAGTTAACGTTTACCACTAGCAGATAACCACCGATAACCATACACGCCTCGCTACAGCCGTCTATTTATTCGGATCCATCAGCCGTTCAGAGGGCGCTGCTCAGCATACGCATGCGCTACGGATTTGCAATTCTAATCATTTGCATATCATGCGCTACTTTGCATTTCCTGAAAATTTCAGCTCACTCGCGTAAGTCCTTCATGGTGTTGCAATTTTCACAAACGTGAGTGTATCTTTGCAATTCAGGAGGAAAAAGAATCCCAATTCGCGCAATACTTGATAACGGCAGCATGAGTTGTTTCCTGTGTGAAGGAGTTGCTAATTTGTTAAATATAAAGAAAGAAAGAATTTGTGCATCTGTATCCGGAATTAATGAGAACGTTATAAATATTAATTATCAACTAGATGTAAAGATTTCGAATAAGGATTTAACATATGTAAGATCAGTTAATTGTTTAGTTATTTCTAAAATAACAGTGTAACTCCATCAAGGAGTTTAGAAGTGCAATCATTAAATATACCCATTGATATTGAATTAGCGGATCCGCAATTTGGAACACCTAACAAAATAGATATGTTACTAGGAGCCGAATTGTTTTTTGAGATTTTAAAACAACAATTTCAATTAGAAAATCAACCGTTGATATTCCAAGAAACAGTTTTTTGGATATATCGCGTCTGGTGCATGCAAGAGTAACTCGGAAGTAAATTATTGTGGTTTAGTTCAAAATACTGAAGAAAGAGTTGAAGAAATTTTGCGAAGATTTTGGGAAGTTGAATCCATTGAAAATATCGAGGATGCTTTGAGCGAAGAAAAAAAATACTGTGAAAAACATTTCAAGCGTACTCACTATAGACAAAATGATGGAAGACATGTAGTTCAGTTACCCATAAGGGAAGGTGTAGAATTAGGAGAATCGAAAACGCTGGCTGAGAAAAGCTTGCATCAAGTGTGGAAACGACTAGAAAGCGATTCGAACATAAAAACCTTATATAAGAATTTTATCAAGGAATATAAGAATCTGAATCACATGGAAGAAGTTCAAGGAATTGAAGCATCGACTTGCAATTATCTTAGTCATCATGGAGTTTATCGGCCAGAGAAAGCCTCTACTAAGCTTCGCGTTGTGTTTAATGCATCAGCGGCTACTAGCAATGGAAAATCACTTAATTCAATATTAATGAAAGAACGAATACCTCAAGAAGATTTATTTTCTATTATTATTAGATTTCGAAAGTACAACTATGCATTAGGAGCTGATGTTCAGAAGATGTACAGACAAATACTTATTGAACCATCTCAACGAAACCTGCAGTTGATCTTGTGCAAAGAATCTTGGTAGTCATGTGCAGACTTATCGTCTAAGGACTGTAACATACGGAACAGCAAGTGCACCATTCCTGGCAACAAGGGTCCTGAGGCAGTTAGCAATGGATGAAGCATCTGACTTTCCTCATGCCTCAAGAGCCATACTGAAGGACTGTTACGGGGACGACATTATCACTGGAGCTAATACGCTGCAAGAAGCCAAGGAGTTGCAGACGCAGTTAACCTGTCTTCTAGAACGTGGTGGAATGCAGTTACACAAATGGTGTTCAAATAATCCAGAACTATTGAAGAATAAAGAAAGTGCAACTCAGGATTACTCTTTTCAAGTTACGGATAAGCCTCAGATTACAAAGGCCTTAGGAATGTCATGGAATACGTCTACAGACTGTTTTTCTTACGATTTAAAGATACCTGACTTTGAAGAAACAGGAACGAAAAGAGATGTCTTATCAACAATAGGTCGCCTCTTTGATCCGTTAGGTTTAATTGGACCTGTTACGACAAAAGCTAAAATATTTCTACAAGAACTTTGGCTTCTAAAATTAAATTGGAATACACCTCTTCCTAAAAATTACTTTGAAGAATGGAAAAAATTTCTGCATAGTCTAAAAATAGTCAACGATTATCGCATCCCCAGATTTGTTCTAACCAATGGATTACAGCAAATAGAAATTATAGGATTCTGTGATGCTAGTCAGAAGGCCTATGGTGCTGCAATTTATGTGAAATGTATGTCATCTTCGAATGAATGTTCATCAAGACTTCTGTGCAGCAAGTCTCGCGTGTCACCTCTGAAGTCAATTACCATTCCTCGTTTGGAACTTTGTGGTGCAGTTCTGTTGGTAAAACTAATGAAAAGAATATTAGAGGCCATTCAGCTGCCTATAGTCAAGGTTTATTACTTCACTGATTCGTCAATAGTGTTAGCATGGATTAAGAAGGAACCTTATCAACTAAAGACATTTGTTGCTAATAGAGTATCTGTTATTCGAAGCATGACTGCTGTTCATGAGTGGTACCATGTTAGCACTCACAATAATCCAGCTGATTTGATATCACGTGGAACTGAACCTAAAGATCTTCTTCATAATGATTTATGGTGGTATGGACCAACTTTCTTGACTCAGGAGAGGTTTTTGACTAATCCTTGTGAAGTAATTTCATCTGATATGGATGATGTGGAATACGCCAAAGAACTCAAACTTAAGGATAATGACTTAGTTAATCTAAATGTGAACTCTAATTCCCTTGTTTTAGATCATATTCTTAACATTAGTAATAACTATCTTCGTAGTATTCGTGTATTAAGTTTTGTTTGTAGATTTATAGCCAATTGTAAGGGAAAACATTTAATAGATTCTCTAACTGTTAAAGAATTATATGACGCTGAGAAAATCATGATCAGGTATGTACAGTTACAGCAATTTAGCAAGGATATTCTATCCATAAAAAATAAGAATTGTGTTTCTTCCAAAAGTAAGTTAAAACATTTATGTCCATTTTTAGATAATGATTCTCTTCTGAGAGTAGGAGGCAGACTTGTCAATAGTAATCTTAATTACAACCAAAAGTTTCCTTATGTAATGCCAAAAGATCATGTATTTACTAGATTAATTTTTCTGTATTACCATGTTAAATATTTACATCTTGGTTCTCAAGCATTATTGCATCAGGTTCGTAGTAAATTTTGGGTTATTAATGGTCGAGATATAGCTCGAAAAGTTTTACATGAATGTGTAACATGTTTTAAGGTTAAACCTATTGTATGTGAACAACTTATGGGAAATTTACCGGGTGAAAGTGTTAACCCAGGGTTTGTATTTAATACTTGTGGACTCGATTTTTCTGGTCCATTCCTCATCAAGTATAAAAATCAGAGAAAGGGTAATTATGCAAAAGTGTACGTTGCTTTATTCATAAGTTTAGCTACTAAAGCAATACATTTAAAGGTAGTAACTGATTTAACCACATATTCATTACTTGCTACTATTAAAAGATTTATTGCTAGACGTGGAAAATGTAATACCATAATGTCAGATAACGGTACTAATATGATTGGTGCAAAATCAGAACTGAAAAAATTGCATAGCTTAGTCCTTAAATCTAATTCTGATATAGCAGATTTCTTAACATCTGAAGGTATAAATTGGAAACTAATTCCACCTAGAGCACCAAATTTCGGTGGTTTATGGGAAGCAGGTATTAAGTCATTTAAATATCATCTTCAGCGTACAATCGGCAGTTATAAATTAACTTTAGAAGAATTTTGGACTGTTGTCACACAGATTGAAGGTATTCTCAATTCTCGTCCAATTTTACCTCTATCAACAGATGCGAATGACTTTGAAGCCTTAACGCCGGGTCATTTTTTAATTGGACGTTCCATTACTTCATATCCTGAACCAGATTTGTCTCATCTTGCAGATAATAGACTTTCTAAATGGCAAGTTATTACCAAGTTCATTCAAGTTATTTGGAAACGTTGGCAAACTGATTATTTAAATCATCTCCAACAACGCACCAAATGGTTTATTAATAAAGAAAATTTAAAGGCAGGTATGTTAGTTGTGTTAAAGGAAGATAATCTTCCACCATTTAAATGGTCTTTAGCTAGAATTCTAGAAGTTTTACCTGGTAAAGATATTAGAACCAGAGTTGTTAAAGTGAAAACATCAAATGGTGTATATTCGATGTATTAGTAAAATTTGTTTATTACCTATCCAGGATAATAATGCTTAGTTTACATTATGTTCTTATTGAAAATTGTAATTTACATAAAAAATGGAACTGTTTAAGAATTAGTTCGATTGTAGCATAGTGAATGTTAATGTTCTTGAATGTTTGTATAATTTTATATTACGTTTATGATGAAAGATTATATATTAGCTTTCATATTGTATTGTAGAATTAGTTATTCTTGGAATGTTAAATTGTATGTTTGTTTGTAATTTACATGTTGGAATTTGTAATTTCAACGGGCGGCGGCATGTTAAGTTAGAATACAGCGCCACCTATTGGATAAGGAGAAAAACGCTCACTTGGCCATCTGGATTCGGCTAGGCAACATGCCAGAGCATGTATTAGATCTAAATAGTTAATTACTGTCAATAAATTAGTTAGTTCTTTTACTATACAGTCCACTCATTAGTTTAAAGACAAAACAACAGGTATTGCAATCATAAAGTAATAAGCACATGTATGAATACAAGTCTTTTGCAAAATGATGAAACAAGTTTTGGTATCATGATTTTAGAAAAAAAGTCAAACTATTAATAAAATTATTTTTTTGTTTTTGGATCAAAACAACTTGCTGATCAAGAATTAATATTGCTGTTAATTATATAACATGAATAGTTTTATCATTTTTAAATTAGTATGCCTCATTTTTTATTTTTAACAGCTTTAACAACTAGTACAAACAAAAAATACTAAACTATATTGCAAAACATATGGATTATATTATGTAACTCATAACATTAACTCAACATTTAACGAGTAGTGATTTTTTAGCCTACCATCAGTAAATATATATCTCTTGGCAAGTTCTGTTTGGAGCTTTGAGTAAAAGAGATTAATTGTGGTTTAATCTAGTTTTTGTATATTTTTATCTTTTCAATTACCTTTTCTATTCCAAATGCTTATTAAAAATAATTTGCAAAGTTCATGAAAATAAGGAATGGGTAGGAATTGAGGGGATCATGGTTCTTACAAATCCTTGAAAAATTCTCTTTGCTATTTAATTTCCCAAATTCGATTGAAAAATTTTGCAGCACTAAGCGCAGATTTTTCTACTAATTTTTCTTTCACCTTCGAGTAGGAGTTTCGAAAACTTTCTAAATATATATGTATATGTATGTATGCCAAAATTAATAGTCACAACTCTAAGGTATGATAATACATGGGATAAGTCACACTTTTCATAATACAGTGTGTTATGGAAACATAGTAAGTACAAAGAATGTGGAGCACAAAATGTTGCTTTAATCTTTGGATGTTTAACAAAAAATGTTTGATATTTGAAGAATTGTTCAAATAAACTATCATTAACAGCAATACATACATCATGATGATGGCATACACTTTGAAAGATGCCCAGCATGTCACATTCCTCAGCAGCAGCAATTCTAATTCTAATGCCAGGAGAGTCGACTTGCATCTCGTAGAAGAGATTCATTGTCCTTGTGATGCATAGATTGCAGCTGCTGGTCATCCATTTGAACAATTCTTTTAAATATAGGACAGTATTCCTTGTAAATATCTATGATTAAAATGACTTCTCATTTTCATACTCCCTGTGCCTTTGCTCTCTCATACCACTAGCAACCTTAAACCCATGACCATCGGTGACACCCTCTGTACATATACTGTTGGTTTAGCTGACATATAGCATGCAAGATTTGATAATAGAATAATATATCAACCAATATCTCCCAGAAAGCTCTCTCTATAAACAACCTTCCCAGGAAGAATAATTCTCATATATCTCACTGTAACCATAATCAACTACCAAAAATTTCACCCAGTTTCATTAAAATAAATCATATAAAATAAAATGCAGAAGAATTTGTTATTTTCACATAATTACATACATTGTAAGTCATAAATTATTTAGGCTCAGAATTAATTTTCATTGAACAAACATACATATATTACAATGTATATTGTCATTACCAAACTAAGCAAACAACATAGTATTCAAAACTCTCAGAAAATGAACTTTCCCTAAAATTTGAAAGTTCGAAACTAATTACTTCATCACAACGTAATTTATACATTCAAATTAAAAAAAAAGTTATAATGAAGCAGGAACTGAAATCAGCTTACTAATAGAGCATTCATTAGTCACGAAAGGGAAATTATCTACCAATGGTGAAGTTATTAAATCATGTTTACTTTTCGTAACCGGAAAAAATAGGTTTGTTTCGATCTGTCAGTCATTCGGTGAGAACAAATGTTGAAATGGGAAGCCAGAGTCAAAAGACAGGCCAAAAGTTTCGACTGGTTTTCCTTGACTGTTGACGAGTCAACAGGTATTACTGATACTGCCGAACTGCTGCCGTTTATTCGATGGGTCAGTTCTGAGTCTGAGGTGACTGAAGAATTAGTTTTTGTGGAACAACTACAAGCGAACATATCTTTAAAAAAATTGCTAATACAGTACAATATAGAATTACACAATATTTGCAATGGAATTGGTCAAAAATATGTGGAACTGGGAAAGGATTAGTTGAGCAAATAATTAACGGCTTTGAAATGCTTGAATAAAATGACGTTGACCTCTGAGAAAATGTTATCGTACATTACAGAAAATAATAATAAAGCAATTTATGTAAGTTAGTTGTCTTACATAAATTTATGTAAGTCATGAGTTCTAGACTCCTGTCAATACTATTGGGCCACAGGCTCTATTAGACCACAGGGAGAGGAAAACTGCAATGAAAAATATTTCAAATTTCGAAATCTAGACTTACATAAATACTCTACTCTAGACTCCTGTCAATTTATGTAAGTAAGTAGTTTACCAAAATTATTAAATTTCGTTCTTCATTCCTGAGAGCGTTTTTTATGTACACCAGTGTCGAAAAGAATCTGAATTAAACAATTAAAATAATCAATTGTTGTTAATTTGCATTCACCCTCCAAAACATATCATCTACCCAAATGCACAGTATCCGGAAATATGTAGAACAGAAAAATATTTTAAAGTAAGCCTATTTTTATAATTAATTAAGAAACATTAAACAAAACGTTACAGAAATGTAAATTATAAAATTATGTGATTTAACGCCAAATGACGCCAAATGCGGTATGGTCAAAATTAAAATGATCCTACTTAGACATATGTACACACCGTTCTGGTTGCTGTGTTGCGTTGAAATTTGGTGTTATATAGACCACAGGGAGAGGAAAACTGCAATGAAAAATATTTCAAATTTCGAACTCTAGAGGTACTTTTCACGCAAGGTAAAAGAGAAGGTATGCAAGTTAAGATTTCTTGAAAATGCTAGCAGACAGTGCCGCAAAATCGTTCTTCGACATGCGTTTAAGAAGGAAGATCGAGCTTTGCTGGCCAGTTTAATCAGAACTGCAGGTACAGTACTGGTCTTCAGGGTGTAAAAACTTCACCCTGAAGACCACTACGAAAGCACTGATTTTGTTTGCCGGTTTTTGGAAAGAATATGAGTTGGGATTGCATGGTCTTGAAAATATTTTATAGCGAGACACGGCGTATGTTATTCTACACGAAGCAGTGAATACTCGTAACTGTCGCGTATAGTCTCGGTGTTTTCATGATCAGCATATGCGTTCTGATTATATGATCGTATGCTGTGGTCTTACTGCTGGTTTCATTCTAAGTCGCTTTTTCTTAGAGGAGAGTACACCTCGAGGTCCTAAAACATGTCCTGTCACGAGTGCCCGTTAATCATAATTTCTACACCAGCACGCAATTTCTTATAAGAATGAGAATATTTAGAAACTACAGTCTTCATGCAAGATGGTGCAAAGCCTCAAATTGGCTGAGAAGTGTAGAAACTGCTTGTGCTCACTTTGGAAATGATTTGGTAGCTTCGAGAAGTTTTTCCGAATGCCTGACTTCCTCGTTAGCAGCGCTTTGATCCCCGTGATTTCTTGTTGTGAGGATTCCAGAAAGATCGTTTCTATGGAGCAAGCATAACATGTCATGTTACTATGTTTCCTTAAGAAGTATGCTATAGGTTTGGCTTATTTGATTACGTCAAAGCACCCAAGGGCTATCTGCCTAAAGGGAGGGTTGCCTTCGTAGAAGATTTTAAGGGAAACTGCCTCATATACAAGCTACACATGGGGAAAACCACGAAAACGCCCATGCAGCCAGCCCGTTCGGCGAGATTCGAACCCTGGACTAAACTACCAGTGTTCAGCGATTTTGCCACTCAGCCACTGGTGGGCCTTAAGCATGCTACAGCACACTTTGAACATATGATTGACGCTAAGGAATGCACATTGAACAAATGCTGTAATTAAATGTTCCAGTTGCTGCTTCTTGTTCTTTATGCGGCTGGTGGTCGAAATTTGAACTGTTATTTTTTATTTCAGTTCTTTTCCCATGGTCCATCTACGTATATATAAATTTCCAACCAGGAGGTCAGGGTCATAGGTCAGGGTACGGTTATTTTAATTATAACCACCCTGTATTTTGAATTAATTGTGTTGTTTAGCAAATCTTGGGATTTGGGGGCTTTATGAAAATCGAATGAAACACTTTTGCAATAGCATGCGGTGGAGAGCTAGCTCTAGCTTTAGAATTTTGGTCTTGTTAACATTTTTAACCAATTCCTTAAATATTGACTTTAGTTTATTACACTTCACTCATGAATTGGTTTGGTTTGGTTTAGTTGATTATGGCAGAACACACTAGGGCTATCTGCCCAAGGGAAGAGGACTTTCTAAGAGAAACTGGCTCGTGTATACATAGCACATGAGGGAAACCACGAAAACTCCATACAGCCAACCCGTTCACTTAAAATGAAACCCAGGTCGAAACTACCAGAGTTCAGCGATTTTACCGCTCGGCTGTTGGTGGGACTTGACTCATGAATTTCGTGACGAGTTTAAATTAATAATTTGATCTAGTGCAAATGCAGTACACAATAAGCTAAGCATTTCGAGGCAAATTAATTCAATCGTACCAAAAAGTTTTCTTTGAACTTTTTAATACAGAGCAAAGCCGAATTAATTAGTCCAGGATGTGCAGGGTTCATTCTGAGATTTTTAAAAACAATCCAATTTAGTTTACTACTGTATGAATCTTCTGCTTCCGAATGGAGCTTTAGAATACACCGGATTTTTTCTTTTTAAAGGAAAATTTTCAAGAATTATTATTGTCATCTCTTTTTAATATGTGCTATTAATACCAGGTAGTAATCTAAACAATATTCTTATTTAGGATTTTTTTTTTCGTGAAAGGGGAATTCGTAATTATAATCCTGGGAGTTACAAGTCGTGAATATCTCCCCAGATAGTTTCTCTAGAAGAGAGGCGAGAAATCGAAAATTTGTTAGAGTTAATAATAGTACATGTCAAAAAAATAATAATAGCTGTAAATAACTCAAGCAGAATGCAGTGCTAGATCCTCCTTAACATACAAAAAATATCGCTGATTACCGATAGTGTTTACAGAATAAACTTTAAAACTCAATTCGCTAACTCTTTGAACCGCAGTCTCTGAAGCAACTATAAGAAGTAGAATGACATCTGGCTGTTGGAGCCGCGTATTTATATAGTTTTGCTTGGCCTTATGGAAGCTTCTGAAAAAATCACTCCTACGACTTCAAAAAGCATTTTCTGAAAACTTGTAGAACATCGTCAAGTTTGCGAGAAATTTCCAAATGTCGCCAACGACCGATCAGGAGAGTTTTCACCTGTATCTTAGCTACTAATTATTGAACTGTTTTTGTGATTTAAAGGTTCATTAATTCTGAATCAGAACCAGTGCAAGAAATAAAGACCTACAAATATAAGTTGTGACGAAAGATGCACCCTAAAATTATTACGAAAAATGTAACAAAAAAGTAAATAAAAACAAAACATAGCATTATAACAATATACAAAAATATTAATTTGATTTCCAAACAAACAAAAAAATCCTTATTTCTAGTCAAGTCTGAAGATGTGTGCGGCTATATCTCCTACATAGACTGTGTGCTCATAAATACGTGTTGCAAGTTTGATGTAGATATTCATCTATTTATACATTGACATCTTCTGTTCGTTCACAGTTTGTAGAATAAAGGATGGAGTCGCATGTAGAAGGTGTCCGTCCAAATGCCAGCTCGTATAGTAGACACGTTCGCTCCAGTTTCTACCATAATAAAATCACTGATATTTCGAGAACGATGAACGGAGCATGCACACGACAATCTATATCTCGAGTTGGCCACTTAATAAGTTTCCTTGTTGCCTTTTCGACATATTTTGGGGGTTTTTGATATAGAGACGCATTTCATGACTTCTGTAAAGATCCTTCTCTATTACAATTCCAGAAGTTTGCTCCATTTTATTGCATTTTAGGTACTTGTACAGCCGTCTTTTTGTTAGCGTTGTCATCGTTTTCCGCACTATTACACTCCTTGCAGACTGAGAAACTTTTCTGATAACATTCTGACCTGTCTTCAATTTCACGATATGTGCTAGAGCTGTTTTCAGATCTACGCTACCAGCTAATCTCAATGCTTGTTGCATAAGTCAATTTTCCGATGTCTGTCGCTAGTTCTTAAAGGGTCTGCTCTGCTGTTTGTTGCCTGTATTAACATGCAGTCTGTGATAATCTTTCAGAAAATTTTCTCGAAACCGCAATTCTAAAGCATTTACTAAATCATCAGTATTTGATATTCTTTCGGCTGGAAGCAAATCGTAAAATGTCTGCAGCTTCTTGTAAAGTAGCAGCTAAATGTGGGTCTTTGCAGGTGTAGACCCGTTGATTTGCCCAGTCATTTTACGATATATTTCATATACACTGAGATGATTTTCTTGGCGAGAGTTTGATTACGAGACGAAATAACTGAGAAGGAATGTTATTCATAAGCGGATTGATCGGAGTATTATTCGTGGAAGGCTGAGCTGGGACGTAATTTACAGATGAAGCCGGTTTTAGGAATTTCTTGTCTAATCGTAGGATTTCTTTCTCTAATCTCTCGTGAATAGAAGAAATTTCTTGATCAACATTCTGTATCCATCTTTCTAACTTTTCTTCTATAGCAGCAACTTTCTCATTCATAGCATTATTTCCTCTTTCCTGGCAGTGCTTTTTTCAATTCAGTAGCATTTGCTGCTATCGTGTTCTTCATTTCTGCCTTCATGTCAGCTTAGATTATGTTCCTCATCTGAAAGAAGATCGACGAATTAGTCTCTGTCATTTCTTATGTAGTCGCTTCTATGGATTTTTTTCATTTTAGTTACTTCTGGATCTTTCTTCATCTCAGCAGCTTCCTCCTTGCTCCCAGCAAATGCTTTCATAAGAGCTTGAAGTTGTTTTAGCTTCCGGGTTAGAGGCATGCAAAGATATCCCTAATTCTGACACCAGATGTTGCGAGCTTCGCTTTAGTGGAGACATCTTCAAATAATTGAGCAAGAAAAACTAATTAAAGAAATTTATTGTAATTAATAATTATAAGCAAAATAAATAAATGACAGCTGTAATTAAATCAAGTAGAACTCAGTGAAACATATCAGATTATGGATATTACTCACAGAATAAGCTTTAAAATGTAAGTCCCGATTTCTTCAGCTAAGTCTTTGAACCGCAATCTCTGAAGTAACTGAGAAGTAAACTAATTATTGGTTATCGGAGCTGTATTTATGTAGCGTTACCTGGCCTTATCGAGTCTTCAGGAAAACTAGCTTCAGAAATGATTTTTCTGGAAATTTCCAGAAAATGTCCAAGTTAGCGAAAATTTTTCAGATGTCGTCAAAGACCCACCAGGAGAAATTTTTTTTGCCTGTTTTTTTAGCCTAACTGAGTTGTTTTGACAGTTTAAATATTGATCAACTCAGAAAAACAACCAATGCAAGCAATAAACACATACAATACGTGCCGAAAGGTTCAGTCATATAAAAATCCAACCTAAAATTATTACATAAAATGTAATAGACATATATATATTACTTAAAAATCTAATTAACAGTTACAAGAAAGAGTGGGCGGGATAGCATAATGTCATCATTGGTTGCGCAGATTCATTGCACTAATTGTGCAACTCCTCCCGGAGAACACTCTAGCTAATGGATCGGAATGTCTCCCACCTCTCTTTCCACGGCTGGCCAATATTTTAAAAGCCCCCATGTCGCACTGACACTGTGCGCTCAGAAATATCCATGCATTCTTCGTGATTCATGTCCGGGTCCGAGGATATAGCAAGCACTATACCGAATAGGGCAGCAAGTAAAAGTACTCAAAACTAACAGTACAACCAAATGTACTTAAAGCAGTGGCAAAAGTTTACAACAATAATGCGCTTTTTATTATTGACAATGGTCCTTCAACAGTACTGCCCTATATTTTTTTTTGCATTCATAAAACTCAGTGTCAAATGCGTTCGTTGCCCACAAGCGGCCGAGCGGTAGAGTCTCTGAATACTGCTAGTTTGGTCCGGGGTTAGAATTCCGCAAACGGGCTGGCTGCATGGGCGTGTAAGTTTCCTTTGATTTCGATAACCAGTTATTTTATGCTTTGAATCTGTGCTGTCACTTCTCTCGTTCCATTTTCTCGCCAAAATGCAAATTAGTTACCTGTATTTAAGTGGGGGTTTGAGACTGTAAGACAGAGCGTGTTCTGCGACTGGGGTCACGTTACTAGGTTTGCTGCTTTAAGTAAGAGTTCCTGTCTTCGACCTCACGTTACAATTGCCAATAGCTGAAATCCACGCCGGTGAAATTCTGAGTAAACTTCGACTGCTGTGTAGCCTTTGGCTATTAAATTATTTAAATTTAAGCTTTAAATTTGACTTACTCTTTAAATTTATAGTCGTAAATACTGAAGCAGTTGTACGCCTCGGAAGTGCTTTCTGTTCAACTTATTTAGTTTCAAATAAAGGTAAAATAAAATAAACTTAGCGATAAGTCGCTTAACACCTACATAGAGTTTAACATTGGATGGTACCCAAGAGAGTTAAACTTTACAGGCGTTTTCTTGGTTTTCCCCATGTGTAAAGTTAATACTAACCAGTTCACTTTAAAAAGTCCTTCACGGGCATCTCACAGTTTCTAGGTTATCATTGGCTGCGACGCCGTAATCAATTTTTTAAAAAATCTTTTGTATACTGTGAGGTTTATAGGTAACATTTAGTTGCTAAAAGCCTAACTGATCGGGTGCATTGTTGAAAGCAAAACATAATTACAGCAGATTAACGAAATCAAAAGCACTGCTGCCAATGATAGACTGTTTGGAAAACTCTACATTGAATTCTCCATGTGTAACTTGAATACCGGCCATTTCTTCCACACGAAAGCATCCCTTCCCTTATGGCAGAGAGCCATCGTGTTTTCTGCCATAATTAAAATGAAATGATATTAAAACGACAGAGTTCTCTATGAGCTGTTCTTTCACGCAGAAATACTATCAGTATAGAATAGCATACCTTGTTAAATTCGTTTTATAGACTCTTTGTCTTTAAAATTGTAATGCTATCTCTTTGATGTCTAATGGCAACAATCACCTACAAGCACTTGCTTTCTTGCAAACTAAAATCAGAAAATTCCAATCTGTCTCGACACCACCCGCTCCCAGTTCGGAAAACTACAATGCTACTTCATAAATCCTGAGTTTAAAATAAACTATTAGAGACACAGACAAAATAACTAGAAGTGGTCCTGATAACTTTAAATAGCTAATGATCAAGCTTTTACTCTGTAAGTCTTTAGAGGCCTTTCTGAGTCTCTACGAAATGGAACGGAGATTTCCGAATGCACGGAGAAAAGCCCTTGCTATCCTGTACTAAACCAAAAGATAATCGAAAGAATCATACGACCTATGGCTCAACTAAACTTGCAAATTCACTTTGCGAGGATCTCCGAAAATATTTAGCATTCATCTCGCCTGTTACTTTAGGCAGTGGGGCTTTCCTTCTGCATATCAAATTGTTTTCCTAGAAGACAGATATATTTCTCAAACCCCGATACTTTCAGTAACGATTATACCAAATTCCTTTATGAAAAGGAAATGTGAAGCTTTCATCTCCTTTGATACTGTACAAGCATAAGCTAAGACCTGAAGGATCGTAATATATATTCTAGGTAATTTTCTAGATAACCTACTAGCTTTCCAAAATAACTTTCTAAGGCGGATATAGTATAATCAAATAAAAATAGATTCTTCTATGGCTGATGGTTTTATCCTAAAAAGTTTTTCTAAAGGGATGCCTGCTAAGTATTACGTAGTTCTAACTTATTTTGATTTCAATTTAAAAGAACTTCCTTTTGAGGTGGAGTATTTTACGTTGATGATCTTTCAATAAGGTGTCAAGATGCTGATATGCGATATATAGATACAACATTTTATTCACAGGATCGTCAAATAACTAACTAAAGATTTAGCTTTCAAACATAAGATCATTTGTATACATTTCTGCTAATAAGAAGCCTGCGCATCGATTCAGAATTCAGTTTTGACAAGTATTTAATCCTGCTCTTATCAGAAGCAAATTCTGATGAGATATTTGATAAAATCTTGCATCAAACTATAAATTGTTATTAGGTTGCTGAGAAAGTTTTGCCCTTTTGGAACTTAGCGCAGAACATCTTCAACAGAGATTTATTAAAACTTCTGTTATGTGATTGTATAACGAGAAGGTATGCGGCAACATAAAATTATATTCGGGTTAAATGTTTTCTTTATATGCGATATTTCATATGCATTTTAGTCAATCATTTGTTTATAGTTGTTTGCTCTATTTTAAATCCCATTTTAGTGTTCACAGGACGTTTACATTTACAGGATAGCGTTGACAATAACATTTTCAGATTTCTCCTCAAAACGAATGGACATCTTTTCTCCTACACCTTTTTAATAAATGCCAGCATTCGCATGCATTTCCTAAATGTCTGAAATTTGAGGAAGTCATGCTATTTAGGAAACGTAATATGTGTTCGACATGTCTTTTTATTTACCATTGGAAAGACTGCAGAGAGAGCAACTGCAGGAAGATAGCGACACACAAATCAGATTCTCACCGATAACCAATACAGCTTCCTTTATCAACATCCGACGCCATCGACAGTTGACAAACAACAGTTATTAAAACTATCCAACAAAATAAAAATAGCAGTCTTCAAAAGCGAACTTCTGCTTGGATTTCAAGGACACTTTCAATTCTTTCTGGTGACCAGCGGTACTGTAGGCACTGAACAGAAAACACTATCCAGAAACGTATTTCAGCTATTGAAGAATTAATTATCTTTTGAAACGAAAAGGATTAAAACCACCAAACAACACTTTTAATCAGAGGTTTAAAAAAAACCTTGCCTTGAAGGTCTCTAGATAGAATTAGTGTTCAGCTTCAAGTTACAAGTTACAGAACTTGTCGTTCAACCTTATTCTATCCAACAACTGGCCGCAACATGTTATAGTTATAAATTCGAAGTTGATGTTAATTTTCTTGTATCTGGAAAAACAAAGGATAAACTGTAAGACAATGTCAATACAACATTGGAAAGTTTTAACTACCAGTGTAAAGAATAAAGTCTTGAAATTTCTCAAGAGAAATCCGAAGCTATTATATTTCAAAAGCTCTCCCAGACTATTCAAAGGACACCAGTTTTTGATTTAGATGGCAAATACTATATTAAAATATTCGATCTGATTAAATTTATGGGCCTCGAAGTGGATAACAAATATATCAAGGCCTTTCTTCGTTAATTCGTAAATGAAAAAACAGTAAACATCTCCAACTTTCATTGTAGGATTTATGGTCAAAGCTGGGAACTTAGCTCCCATATTTAATGGTTGACTCAGGAGAATTCCTGGGAAGTACTGGCTAGGATCTGTACTTAGACAGTCTCAACCACGGGGGTAAAATATCAGGTACTATTGTACCTTATTCTTCACAGGACTAGAACCCGGGTATTGTACCCAGGTTGGGATCAGGCTCGGCAGGGACCGTACTGGTACTGTCTTGTCCGCTCCCTCGGCTCTGGTGGAGCTATATAAAAACAGACAATGGGGAGAGCGTGGGACTATGCCTGTTAACCTAAGGTATGCATCAGGCGTCCCCGCCTTCCGTAAAGTGTCCCATATTTAATGTGTACTATTCAAAATAATTGTAGAAATGATTATCACTTGCTGATCATCAGAATCAGTCTCGCATGTGAATGAGCAAAAGAAATGCATACTTCGTGCCCCTTTCTTCTAAACACAGCAAAACCATACAGAAGAACATCAAGAGAACTCTTTGTATCTTAACAGGCAGCCCACTTCTTTTTATCAGAAGAAATCGAATTTCAAGATAATTAAGATCATCCAGCAAATTATAAACATCCGATACTATTATACTTCCACCATCCAGCTACCAAGAACAACATCAAGACCTATGCTGAAGGGTTCAGCATATCAAGTTATAGAATATTAATTGCGTATAAAATGGATCGAAACTCGATGATAAAGTAGAAAGTTCCTTTGTACTGAGCCAAAAACAGTATGGGACTTCTCAATTAAAAAGGTCATGTGCGCTGTCAAAACTGTAGTTCTATCAGGCAGAGCTAGAAGCCATTATGGAAGCTATTAGCTTTGTCGACCCGACGAATATTTCCAAAAGAAATATCTACTCAGATTACTTCTCTGCAACGCTCAATAACTTTGCGCTCTAGACACCCATCATCAACAGTGCAGCAAATATGTAATCCCTTGTGAAATAACAATGAATTGAAAATGTATTTCAACTGTGCTGATATTCAACATTACAGAATTTTCACAGTTGGTCAATTGTGTCCAGAATTGACGAACGGAATTTAATGAAATTGGCACGTAGATTGATACAGTAAAACTTTGTAAATAATTAATTGACTGCAGATATTTTAGCATACTGCTGACAAAAACATATAAAAATACAGAAGAATTACAAACAACAAATGAAGTTTTAAATTCTCTTTAATGAGTACCTTTTATTCGATACCGTGGATTTTCATACTTGTTTCTTTGCTTCAAAAAGCAAATTTTTTAAATTCGGCATTTAATTATTTTAATTTCTTTATTTCGATTCAAATTTTTAAGCTCCAAAGATTAAAGTTACAACTTCATGAAGTTTAAAAATGGGGATGGATTGTCACTGAGGAAAACGCGCATGAGAACGGGTCGGTAGGCCAAAAAAATGGTATGAAACTCTGCTGTATGCAGTTCAGAGACAGGGCAATCAAAGATTAAGGTTGAATTATATCCGAATGTTTCTAGATAAATTGCAATGTATACAGAGCTGTTATATTATACTTGCTTAATAACGTTTCGAACCTTATTTAGCTTGCAAAATAGCAACCATCCTGTAAGACATAGATTCGATTAAGTGACGATTATTATGCTCACATAGTTGATGCTATAATCTAAGTTGCAAATCTTCAGCTCCTGAACATATTAGAGACAGTAGTGATGGATCTGAAAACCATTCATCCGAATCGAACCACAAATATTCCATTCGGGTTATGCCCGACGAAGTTGGAGACCACGGCTTTAAATGAAATTCACCATCTTTTTCCTGTAACCTTTCCTTGACGATCGTGACAGTGTAGCAAATGTTCTATTGGTAACGACAATTACACCAGAGAGTAGAACTGACATATAAGTGAATCAGTATGGCCCTCAGTGATGTTCAAACCTAGCTAGTGTCAAGGATTGTTCTGCTGGAATAAAGTTCCCATAGTAGAATTATCGCAGTATTAGCCTTCCTAATTGTGACTGCAACCGTCCAATAATATATCCATACTCCATAACCTTCAAAGGTAATGAGTGACGTCTACGTGATACCTGGAAATCGGAGTTCATCGGCTTAAGAGATCTTTTTTTTACCGTCATTTCACGGTTTTTGACTTCATTCTCTCTATTTTCACTGCCGAAGGAGATCAGAAAGAAAGAGAAGTTTAGTTACTGGAATTTTAATTGCTGCTAACTATCTCGGCATCTAATTCTCCTAAAGGTTCATCAATGGGATATTATTAATTTACAAGCTCTGACGGCAGTGAGTTTTAAGGACTCCCGCAATCGGACTATTAGAGCGTATTTCGGAATTTCGCTTCTAATTTGGGAACGTAGAGGATTTTTGGCTTCAAGCATTCCTAATTGAAAAGTTTCTTCAGAGCTTTAGTGCATTTTCTACTTGGGCCTCTTTACAAGTGTTACTGCTTCAAGAGTTCAGTTTAGAGAAAAGCTTGTTTTGATTTATTTGATTACGGCAAAGCACTCGAGAGTTATCTACCTAAATGGAGGGATGCCTTCCTGGAGGACTTTCTAAGGAAAAATGGCTCGTATATATACGTTACACATGGGAAAATCCACGAAAACGTCCATGAATCCAGCTCGTTAGCTAGGATTCGAACGCCGAACCGAAATACCAGTGTTAGCAATTTTGCTGCTTGGCCGATTGGGGCCTTTAGACAAAGGAACTAGTATTTGCAGCTTATCCTGCTGTAACGTTTTATTATATTTTTAATATTGTGAAGCAGATTAGTTATTTAAGCAAACAGTTGCTGGTCGTTTCGTCACGAGGCTAGCTCATTCCAATATTTACGTAGATTTCGAGTGGCAAACAGTTCTGTTTAAAAGTGTAGAGCTTTACGAATAGGAATATGAGAGTTTTGTCTGCTTCCGCTGCTCTGCTTTTAGGAGAAAAGACTGTTCTTACCGGGATTAATTTAGACCGAAGTTAGCTCCTGCTTGTTAAGCTTGTAAGTTTGTCGGGGGTTTATGTAATCTCAGTCTCAGCATAGCATGTATTCTTCGTAAACGAAAGCTTTGTGTTGAAACCGGATCCAGTTTGGCTGGTAACTTTAAGTTGCATAACTTTAACTCGCAAGAGTTGTTGGTATCTCCAGTTGCTGGTAACTTTAACTCACATGAGGCGAGGTAGAATAAAGTGTTTTAATTCTCTGTCTGTTTGTTTAATGGTTAGCTATTCTGCCGGTTTTAATTCACTGCTCAGAAGAAACGCAACCGCTTTGTTCCTGCTTCTCGACAGGCAGCGACGTGATGTCAGTCCCGATTTTCCTATGCGAGGAGTTTGATTTAAATTTTGAGTCTCGCAACACAAAATTTTAAGTACAAAATGTTTATGTTTAGAACAGCTGTATGTATAATAACGAAAACGTATGTATAATAACGAAGGTGTATACAAACGCAATACCCTTATTTTTATTGTATTTGACATTACAAAATTAATTGGAACTCAGTCCAGGTATTACGCTGCTTTCAATTGGTGTAGACCCTTGGATTACACATATGCTTCTTCTACAGAAGAAGACTGCGCATTACAGGACGTTGCTCTCATTCAGTTGTAATATTATTTACAGTATAGAGTATCGTATTCTTAGGTAACAAAAACTAACGAGCTGTAAAAAGTCTGAATGAGGAATTATCCTCAGGTTTTATTGACGACAAGTCAAATAAATCAAAAGAAGTCAGACGGGGGTTAAAGAACCCTTTATTCACACAATATAGTTTCACAGATGGCCCCACCTGGGCGTACATAAAGCCCGCATTCCTGACTTAACTCGAAACATGTAACGATGAACTTAAAATAAAATGGAGCAAGTTTAGCCTAACGGGTCACAGGATAAATGAACGCATAGGAAGGCTCTGACTCGTAGCAGTCAGCGATAACATGCTTAATGGCTAGAAGCGCTCAACACCACAGAAATCGGATTATTGGCAATTCAAGATAGCAATTTGACCTTCAAGCAGGCATAAGACGCTCTAAAATAACCAAATCCAAATCCAAATCCTGTTCCTATTGACTAGTATTTGGCCTTAAAAAAGGCCTTTACTAGTATATAGTTGTCGTAACCTGAAAAGGTTTACCTGGTATAGTTCGTCATCCGAAAGGATTTTCACACTCCTTGTGTGAAATATAAAGGCATGTAGTAGATAAGCGATGGCGTCGGTGATGCTAGTAATGGCATATAGAACAATGGCATGGCGTCGGTGATGGTCGAATGGCATAAATAGAGCAATGGCATTTGAGAAGCTATGGCATAAAAGGCGATGGCATAATTTAAATAAAGTGTGAAGAATGGCATAATGGAAGCAGCAATAGATGGTAACAAAAAAGGCATAATTTGCGTGAAAATGGCGAAGTTTGAAGCGCTCGGAAACGAGCGTGCTACTGCTGTGGGAGATCGTCGAGTTCACAAAAGTTTTAAAAGTTTTTGCTTGTAAGTACAAAACATTAAATGCACAAAACACTAAATGAAGAATTTGAAAATAGTAAAAATCTTGATTAAATAGTTGAATAGTTGAAAAAATATGTACATATATACTGATTACCAATCACAGTCGTGAAAAATATTGCGCGGTCTTTTATGTCGTTGAATTAAGGTGTTATCGTAGTTATTAAGGTCTTTTATGATATCATCAGGGTGGTTATTGCAGTGTTGATAGAAATTATGACTATGGATGAGAATATCGCTGTCAAGCGGCTTAATTTTTAGATCTCTATGGATGGTTGAATTTGTGACATACCATGGTGCATTACAGAGCATTCTGAGCATTTTATTTTGGGTTTGTTGAAGTAGTCTTCTATTGCTTCTTGATGTAGCTGCCCAGGCCGGTGCAGCGTACAGTAAAATAGGTTTGATGGCTTGTAAGTAAGTGATCCTTTTGGTGTTCAGGTTTAGTTTTGATTTCCTGCCGAGAAGGGCATAAATAGCCATGAAAGCTTGCATTGCTTTAGCTCTGGTTTTTACTATGTGCTGGCGAAAGGTAAGGCGGCAGTCGATATGAACTCCTAAATATTTGATGCAGTTTTCACGTGGGATATTGTTGTTGTCGATTTTGATATCTGCAATGTTTCTTCTAAGTTGATGTTTACGGAAATAGATAAGAGCTGATTTGGTGGTATTTATTTTAATCTTCCAGGCTCGGAACCATTGTGCAATGATATTGATATGAGATTGAAGTTTTTGATTTGCTTTGTCAGGATTTATGGATCTACTAAGCAGAGCTGTATCATCCGCATAGCAGGCAGTGAGGATATTGGGATTCCTGGGAATGTCGTTAATAAAAAGGTTGAATAAAATTGGCGAGATGCAGGAACCTTGTGCTACGCCGGCAGTTGTAGTTTTGATAGAGGAAAGATGATTCTTAATTCTTACTTGAAAGGATCGCTTGCGTAAGAAGTTTGCTATGAGTAAGGTGAGATTAGGCGGGAAGTTGTAGTTAATTAATTTGATAAGAAGACCTTCGATCCAGACCTTATCAAAGGCCTTTTCAATGTCCAGAAAAATGCCTGCTGTGGTTTCATTTTTATTGAATCCTTCACTTATATACTCTACTATGCGGGTGATTTGGTGGGTAGTTGAATATCCAGGGCGGAAGCCAAATTGGGTTGAATTTAAAATCTTGTTTTCTTGAATAAATTGATTGATTCTGTTGACTATTATTCTTTCATAAACTTTTCCTATGGAGGGGAGTAAGGAGATGGGCCTGTGGTTAGAAGTAATGGTGGGATCTTTGCCTGGTTTTTTAAGGACTATTATGATGGCATGTTTCCAAGAGGGTGGAAAATAATTACTTCTTAGACATGCGTTGATGATATTGGTGATAAGGACTATTGCTTTCATGGGTAGATTTTTAAGTGCATTATTTGAGACTTCATCATGTCCGGTAGCTTTCTTGATATTGAGTTTGTTAATGATGTTTTTAACTTCTTGGGGGGTTGTAGGTGGATTTTTGCTCGTTTTGTTCTGTTCTAGGTAATTATTAACGTAGTTAATTAAGTGCTCGTCATTACTGCTGGGGTATGCTTGATTGGAGAATTGGTTTTCATAGGTGGAGGCGAACTCTTCTGCTATTTCTTCTATATTGGTGAGGGTATGATTTCCATTACGAATAGGGCCAATATTGTTTCCATTATTTTTAATTGCTTTTGCAATCTTCCACACTGAGTGATCAGTGTGGGAGAGATTTGAGATGAAGTTGTTCCAGGCTGAATCTGCATGATTTTTAAGTAGTTTTTGGAGTTCTTTATGACATCTATTGTATTTACGCTTGTCCCTGGGATCCTGTGAGTGCTGGTAGTTTCTCCTCAGCCTGTTCTTTTCAGTCATCTTTTTCCTGATGGAGGCGGGAAGGGTTATGTTCTCTTTACGTTGAATAATTTTAGAGTTGTTGATGGCTATTTTAATTTGGTTGTTAAAGTTGTTGATAGCTATATCGATATTTTCTGTGCTATTGAGGGGTGGAGCTGCTGTGCTGAGGTTGTTGCTGATGTGGTAGTTGAACTGATTCCAGTTGATAGAAGTTTTTAGGGGAGGTAGTCCATGTTTGAGGCCATACATCGTGAAATGGAGGGGTAAGTGGTCGGAAGAGAGTTGATTTGCAGTATAAACATAGGGTTTTTGATTAATTCTATTGGTGATGATGATATCCAGAACTTCAGGGTGTCCTCTTAAGTTGATAGGGATATAGGTGGGATCACTGGGGGCGAAAATTTCGAAGTTTCTATTGAGCATGTGATTATAGAGGATGATGCCACTGTCATTTGATGTAAAGCTATTCCAGCTGAGATGCTTGCTGTTTAGGTCCCCTGCAATGATTGTAGGGAAGCCTAAGTTGAAAATATTGTCGATATCATTGGTGTTCAGTTGATTATTGGGGGGTTTGTAGACGGAGATGATTAGATAGTCTAAGTTATTACTTCTGAGGAGACATCCGCAGGCTTCGATGCTTTGCAGTTGAGGTAGATTGTAGGGGAGACAGTTGAAATACTTTTAGTGGCTATTAGTGTGCCGCCGCCACGATTGTGTAAGCGGTCACTTTGAAAGATGTCATAATTAGGGATTTTAAAAGTATCAGTGGCTCTGAGGTGGGTTTCGTTTAAAA
>KK115549.1:4805-17224 GCA_000611955.2 Stegodyphus mimosarum
ATGCGCATTGTTTTTCCTCAGGATGATGGCATCTTCCAGCAGGACAATGCGAGGTGCCATACAGCTGCCAGTGTACGTGCGTGGTTCGAAGAGCACCAGGATGAGTTTACCGTCCTCCCCTGGCCAGCAAACTCACCTGACTTAAACCCAATCGAGCATCTGTGGGACCATCTCGATCGAGGTGTTCGCGCCATGGATCCTCAACCGCGTCATTTAGCGCAGCTGGCCACGGCATTAGAGTCGGCATGGCTCAACATCCCAGAGAACACCTTCAGGGACCTATGTGACTCTCTTCCTGCATGTCTCGCAGCAGTCCGCTCTGCGAAAGGTGGTTATTCTGGCTTTTGACAGATGGTCACATTAATGTGACTGGACTGTGTATATCAAGACAGCCGGAACACAGCACGTAACATATTGGAAATTTACTTGGAGTTGGCGTGCTTGGTGCGGCAACGCGTCTAGACCATTGGTAAGTGATCTTTTTTCTAACTTATGCATTCAGGATAGACATTGCCTTGCTAAGATTAATCGACTTTGAGGACTATTCAATTACGGATATGTAATTTCCCCCTTTTACCCGCGAATGGAAAATATAGATATTTTCCGAGAGAGAGAGAAAGTAGAGGATATTTTGAGAGGTGGTACTGTAGATGAAATTAACTTCATTCTAAATAAAGCTAGCATCGAACAAAACCGACTACGAAACGGCGTTTCGCAACTAACCCAGGATTTAGCCACATGGCTTGACTATGTAGCAGCATACGCTACAAAACAAAAAGTACACCTTGAAGGCTACAATTTCCCACCGCTGCAGATTTACCGCAATTTGAAAGACGACTTAGTGAGATAAGTTTAAATAATATGCCAAAAGCTAATCACTCGGAGTGGAAAACCCCCACTAAAACCCATAAAAGAAATCGAAGCCACGGAAGCGACTCCAACATCACCCCTACCAAAAATAAATTCCAGCATTTGTTAGATAATGATGATATGGATACTCAAATAATCGACTCCCAAAAATCCCCAGGAAATAACTCCAACAAAAATGACTTAGGCTTTCAACATCCCAAGAAAAAAGCAAATAGAATTCCTCCAATCATCCTTTCTGATGTCCAAGAATGGAAACCCATCCGGGATAAATTAAAGGAGCTAACTGAAAAAATTGACTGTAACTTAAAAGCAGGTGATATCCACATAAAAGTCTTCTCAACAGATGATTATAGGAAAACCACTAAATTTTTAGATGACCATAATTTGCCATACCATACCTTCCCATTACCAAAAGACAAACCCATCAGAGTAGTAATTAAAAAACTCCCTGCCTTTACCAAAATAGAGGATATTAAGGAAGAGTTAATCGAGAAACAAATTCCAGTAATAAATGTAAGACAGATCACCAAAAAGATTGAGGGTGAAATAATCAAACTACCCACTTTCGTGGTTGATACTGAACGGAGCCTTCAAGGCAAACTCATCTATAAGGTAACACATCTAACGGACCTAGGGATAACCGTTGAACGCTTTAATAATACACCAGGACCGAAGCAATGCCATAATTGTCAACGTTATGGACATAGCCGAGGACACTGTAAACATCAAGCTAGGTGCCTCAAATGTGGAAAAAAACATCCAACACATGTATGCACAAAAGATAGGAATCTACCCGGCCGCTGTTGCCTCTGCGGAGGAGAACATGTATCATCTTATAGGGGGTGCGAAAAACACCCAGACAACATTAAAGCTAAAATAGCTCAGAAAGAAAATAAAGTAAAGAAACCTAGGAGCGAAGCCCCAGTGAACAACCTCCAAAATTTTCCACCTCTCCCGCAAAAAGAACCTAAAGCGTGGAACACAGCAAACCCAGAGCAACAGGATCCCACCACGACCAATCAGGAAGCCCCAAACAGCACCCTAAATTCTGCCTCAGACTTCTTCACATGGCTTAAAGAAATTATTAACACCGGAAAATCTCTCCTAGATAGATTCAAAAAAAGCAAAAATATAATGGAAAAATTCAAATCGGCATTGAAGCCTTTGAAATTCTATCTAACATCAATTATGAATTTTAGGCCCTTCAACAGCCAAGGAAATATCCAAATTGCTACAGTTAGTAGCTTAAATATTGCTTATTTTAACGTAAATGGTATTAGGGGTAAAAATACAGAAATCGAACATTTCCTCAATAAGCATAACATAGATGTGTTTTTGATAAACGAAACACATCTACGCCCTTGTAACAAGTTTAAGATCCAAAACTACAAAAGTTTTCGCACGGATAGAAACCATAGCCAAGGAGGAGGTACTCTCATCTTAGCCAAACGGCATTTACAGACAACTAATTTCGAGCTCCCAGCCAGACCTAATATTGAAAAAACCGCAGTAATAATACACTCCAGGACGAATGAAGCCATAGTTTTCGTTGCAGCTTACTGCCCACCAACTAATATAATAACAGATCAAGACCTCCATAATCTCACAACCCCATCCTATAAAACTATCATTGCCGGAGATTTTAACTGTAAGCACCCACACTGGAACTCGCGAAGAATAAACACTAATGGAAATACTCTTTACAACTTCATGTTAAGAAATAATATTAATGTAATTGGCCCTAACAGCCCGACAAGATACCATCACACTGGCACAGGAGAAGTGCTAGATATAGTCATAACTCTGAACATGACTCAAATTCCTTACCTGCAACCGCTACATGAACTTCAATCCGATCATCTACCTGTGCAATTCATTCTTTACGGATTCGAAAACGCACTACCACTAAAGAAGCGCACAAATTGGGACATTTTCCGACAAAACCTGGCTAAACTACCTGCAAATCCGGATCTGTCCGATATTGCCAAGATAGAGGAGCAGATAACTAAAATCAATACCAGAATTAACGATGCCCTTAACTCCGCGACCAGATTAGAAGAGTACAAAAACAATAAACTTCCCAAAAATATACAGGAACAGATTAAAAATAAGAACAGGATAGCCAAACTTTGGCGAAGAACCAGGGACCCTCGTGTCAAGACTATCCTAAATCGTAAAATCAGAGAAATTAAAGAATTACTAAACAACCATAGGTCGAATACCTGGGACGATTTCTTAGATTCCATGGAATTAGATCAAAATACAGTCTGGAAAGTAGCTAAAAGCCTCAAAACCACCCAAAGCCACAGCATCGGCCCCCTGCAAACACAAAGTGGACTCATCTATTCAGATAAAGAAATCGCTGAATCCCTGGCCCAGCACCTTGAGTTAACATTCCAAAACAACCTTAGCACAGATCAGGAAACTGAAGAAGAAGTTAAAAATTTCATAAACCATATCCAACACCATACCGGAAGTGATCACATAACTCCCACCTCTCCAAATGAAGTAATGAATATTGTGAAAAAACTCAAACCAAGAAAGGCCCCGGGTTTTGATGGAATTACGAACCAAGCTGTTAAAATGCTCCCAAAAAATTACCTCGTACTAATATGTAACATAATAAATTCTTGCCTCAGAAAAAATTACTTCCCTCAACAATGGAAGCACGCGCAAATCATCACATTCCTCAAACCAGGGAAAAATCCTAAAGATGTGAATTCCTATCGCCCCATCTCCTTACTCCCAAGTTTAGGAAAAATATTTGAGAGGGTACTTCAAAAAAGGCTACTCACCCACCTGGAAACTCACAACATAATCTGCAGTGACCAATTTGGTTTTCGTGCTGGACACAGCACCGTCCACCAACTATTAAATGTAATAGAAGAAATTTCAGATGCCCTTTCGAAAAAGAATACTGTTGCCAGCTGCCTACTCGATCTTGAAAAGGCTTTCGACAAGGTGTGGCACGAAGGCTTGCTCTTCAAACTACACCTTGCTCGACTGCCTCTCAATTTCATCAAAATAATACAAAGCTATCTTAAAAATCGAACGTATCAAGTAAAAACAAATTCTGCAGTCTCCGCAAGAAAATACATCAGAAGCTCTGTGCCACAAGGTAGTGTTCTCGCCCCCAGCCTTTTCAGCATTTATATAAATAATATGCCCACCCCACTTTATGCTAAAGTATTTAAATATGCGGATGATACGGCTATCATTACAAAATCTCTCAAGCCACAATTTGCAGTAGACAAACTAAATCTAGCAGTCGACAATATCACTCACTATCTAAAGACTTGGAAACTAACAGTCAACCCGACTAAAAGTAATATCCTACTATTCAGAAGACATCGTAAATTCACACCTGTGAATATTAACATTAAAATTAACAACCAACCCGTCCCTATAGTGAAAAGCGCGAAATATTTAGGAGTCATTCTAGATGAGCAATTATTCTTCAAAGAACATGCCACCAAAACGTTAATGAAGGCCACTGCAGCAAAAATGGCTATACTGCCTCTGATTGGACGAAAGTCAAAGTTGAGCGTCAAAATTAAGAAGAAATTATATATAACCTTACTAAGACCTATCCTCCTATATGCGATTCCGGTGTGGGCCACAGTTTACAAAACCTATAGAAGAAAACTACAAATTTACCAAAATAAAATCCTCAGAGAAATTATCAATGCACCCTGGTATGTTAGAAACCTTCAAATCCACAAAGAATTAAAGATTAAGCCAATGGAAGATCAAATTTTAACCACCTGTCATAATTTTTATAGCCCCTCAGGGGCTCACTTTTGTGAGTACGGGTGTGGCAATCCCGAGGTACCCTAGCCCTTCAGGGGATCATCTTCTTGATGAGACGGGTGTCACGATCCTGGAGCCCCAGTGATCTATCCTCTTTTCCGTCTCCCCTGCTCTGAGCTGAAACTTTCGTCCTTCCTCTCTCCCTTGTGGTTCTCCTCTTCGGAGGTTGGGGCTCGCTATGACAGACTGGAACAGCCCTTGTCTCTAGTTCTGAAATGGCGAGAAAACTGCCCACGTGTTTGCCGTGCGTGGAGACCCGTGTCGCTGGAAAAGAGGGTCCTGGTAGTTGAGGGGCGAGGTACTGTCCCCAACACACTGCTTTGGCCTCCGCTTCAGCTAAACGGGAGGCGCCTTGTTGTCCTCACGGGTGTCAATCGGCTGGTCACTAGTCCTTGTGTCAGTGGCTTGGGGATAAGCTTTCGGGAGTACCTGCTTTCGGGAAAGCCGACTGTGGGACTTCAGTTTGCGTATAGGTCCGGCTAGCCCTAACACAGGAATCTGTGTTCCCTTGTTGGGCTCCGTGGTGGGCGGGGCGGTTGGACCCGAATCTTATTTTCTTCTCAATATGGCGACTCATAATATTTTCATTATTCCTAAATCAACTGAAACTACCAAAGTCCTTCAAAGTACTGAATCGTGCGAAACATCCACTGTAAAAAAACTGAGAACAGATGCAAATGCCAATAACCCTAAAAACTGTCCACGTTTCCTTGTCATTTCTAGCACTTCTGGCGAGCTGCAAAAGTTATCACCTTTTGTAATCAGCAAATACATTCAATCTTGTATTGGTGAGCCTAAGAACATAAAGCGTCTCCGTTCTGGAGACTTGCTTATAGATACGACATCGGCCACACAGTCTGCATCCTTACTTCAAGTAACCAAACTTGGGCAAGTTACCGTCAAAGTAACACCGCATAAAACTTTGAACTATCGTCGTGGTGTAATCTCGGAAATCGACCTTCTATACGTTTCCGAAGAAGAGATCGAATCCGAGCTTGCAGATCAAAATGTCTGTGGTGCTAGACGGATCAAGATGCGTAGGGAAGGTCAGTTGATTAACACGAAACACGTGATCCTGACCTTCAACTCGCCTGATCTGCCTAAGAATATTAAGGCCGGGTATCTAAATATTCCCGTAAGACCTTATATTCCAAATCCCATGCGTTGCTTCCAGTGCCAGCGTTTTGGTCATACCAAGAACTCGTGCCGTGGCAAATTGACATGCGCGCGATGTTCACTGGTAGGCCACGAGAGCGAAAATTGCTCCGCTGTGCCACTGTGCATAAACTGCAAAGGTGACCACGCAGCATTTTCCCGATCATGCCCAAAATGGAAATTAGAAAAGGAAGTTCAGGCTGCCAAAGTAAATAACAACATCTCTTATGCAGAAGCTAGAAGGCTAGTACAAACAAATCAGATTCGACCAAACACCTCTTTTGCCGCAGCCGTTAAATCAACTAAGTCAATTGCAGTGCAAGTATCAGTCGGGACACAAACACTTCCAATAAAAACACAGGACACAAATAGTAAAAACAAAAAAGAAAAACCAACACATTCAATTCAAAACAAGGAAACAGTAGTTGAAAGCAGACCTAAAAACAAAACTCAACATAAGAATGATAAAATCAGAAGCCACAGCAATAACTCAGACGAAGGAATGATATCTGAATCAGGTGATTCAGATAGTATGGAAGTAGAAGAGGGTCTGGAAATCCCCAAACATCTGCTTCCACGTAAAACAAAACAGCAACACCGAAGAAACAAACATTAATCAAAATGGCCACCCTCATCTCCTGGAACTGTCGCGGCTTTCACCAGAATTTGATCGATATAAAAAATGTTATCAATTCTCATCATCCTGTGTGCTTCGCAATACAGGAGACAAACCTGAAACCCGAAAAACCAGCAAAACTTCGGAGGTTTTCTTTCGTCAGGAAAGATAATATTGCAGGAGAGCGTGCCAGTGGAGGTGTAGGTCTCCTCACCTCTCTGGACTATCCATCACATGCACTTTCTCTGACGACGTCTCTCCAAGTTGTCGCTGTGCAAATAAATTTGAATATAGTGCTTTCAGTCGTCTCTTTGTATTTGCCTCCAAATAAGCACATTGACCAACAACATTTAAATGAGCTTTTAGAGCAGCTGCCTGAACCCTTTATGCTTATAGGAGATTTTAATGGGCACAGTCCGCTCTGGGGAAATAAAGACACCAATTCAAGAGGAAGACAAATCGAGCAGCTAATTGAAGATCACAACCTTTGTCTTCTCAATAATGGGCAGGACACATATTTCCACCAGCCTACAAGAACTTTTCACGCCCTTGATCTTGCCATCTGTTCACCATCTCTGTTGCCATTTTGTACTTTTAGTGTCGGGAATGATATTCACAACAGCGATCATTATCCCATTTTCGTATCTCTCTCACGAAGAGGAGCAAACCCCATGTCGAGATCCCCTCGTTTTATATATGAAAGGGCAGACTGGGAACTCTTCTCTTCTGTTGCAGAGCTCACAGCAAAAATGGTAGAAGATGTGCATATCGATGAGGCAGTAGAAGCAATTACGTATGCTATCCTTCAAGCAGCTACGCTCTCTATTCCAAAAACATCAGGAAAATTGCCTAAATATCCCAAACCATGGTGGAACCGCGATTGTCAGGATGCAGTGAGAAAACAGAGAAAAGCCTGGGGAATTTTCCGAAGATACCCAACTGTGCGAAACCTTATAACATTTAAAAGAGCCAAAGCAAACGCGCGAAAAGTACGACGGCAGAGCCAGAGGGATTCCTGGATTTCATATGTGTCATCAATAACATGCTCTACGCCAAGTAACCGAGTTTGGGAGAGAGTTCGAAAAGCATGTGGAATTTACAAAGACCACTCACTTTCCTTTTTGGAAAAAGATGATCGAGTGATTAGCAGCATAGAAGAAATCGCGAATACTATAGGTGAGGCATTTGCTGCCGTTTCTTCCTGCAGAAACTACTCACCCGCATTTCTTTCTATAAAGCAGCGCTCTGAAAAAAATCCCATTGCATTCAACTCCTCCAACTCTGAGCCTTACAATAGAGATCTTACCATGTTTGAGTTTAAGAGAGCCTTGTTTCAAACACACAAATCTTGTCCGGGTCTTGATGGCGTCAGCTACGAAATGCTGAAGCATCTGTCCTATAAGTCACTGTCTGCCCTACTCACCCTTTACAATAGGATGTGGAATGAGCATACATTCCCCAGTGCATGGAAGAAAGCTGTTGTCATTCCGATCGCGAAGCCAGGAAAAGACCCGCGGAGTCCCTCAAATTATCGGCCAATTGCCCTTACCAGTTGCGTATGCAAAGTGTTTGAAAAAATGGTAAACACCCGCCTAGTGTATTACTTGGAAAAGAATAACATAATATCGCCTTATCAAAGCGGTTTCCGGAAGGGAAGGACAACTGTAGATAACATGCTCCTTTTAGAGACATCAATTCGAAAAGCCTTCCTTAGAAGAAACCATTTAGTCGCTATTTTTTTCGATATTGAGAAAGCTTACGATAAAGCATGGCGATATGGTATCCTTCGTGATCTTCATGACAGTGGCTTACGCGGCAACTTACCTTTCCTAATTCAGAACTTTCTGATGGACAGAACATTTCAGGTAAGGATTGGCTCTGTGATGTCTGAGATTTTCAAACAGGAAGAGGGTGTGCCTCAAGGCTGCGTACTAAGTGTAACTCTATTCAGTTTAAAAATAAACTCTATATTGAAAGAACTTCCTCCAACTATTTTAGGATCTTTATATGTTGACGACCTCCAGATTAGCTGTCGAGGAGCAGATATGAGACACATAGAGAGACAATTGCAGATCGCTTTGAACAGGATCCAAGAGTGGTCAAACAAACAAGGATTTACTTTTTCCGAACAGAAGACCGTGTGCGTGCATTTTTGTAGGAAAAGAGGTCTCCATCCGGAACCTGAACTATATCTGAATGGATCAGCGATCCCGGTTGCGCCTGAAGCAAAATTTCTAGGGCTGACATTCGACCGTAAACTTACTTTCCTTCCTCACATTTCAAATCTGAGGAAGAAATGTATGAAAATACTTAACATTTTGAAAGTCTTGGCGAACACGTCCTGGGGCGCTGACCGATGTTCTATGCTTCGTATATACAGAGCACTCGTCCGTTCTAGACTGGACTATGGCTCAGTTATATATGGATCCGCCCGGTCATCAGTGTTGATTAAATTAGATCCTGTTCATCATCAAGCTCTGCGGATTTGTTCTGGAGCATTCAGGACATCTCCTATCCAGAGTCTTTATGTTGATTCTTATGAACCATCTCTCAATTTGAGGCGTGAGCAGTTGTCTCTTTTGCAATATTTTAACATTTTATCTCAACCTGACAATCCTAATAGGCTAGCTTTACTAGATAGCAGTTATGAAACCTTATTTGAAGCACGTCCATCCTGTGTGCCTACCTTCTCTTTAAGAGTTTGCCCTCTGATCGAGGAACTCTCCCTTTCTGACATGGTCCCGCAAGCAGTACAGCATTTTGAAATTCCACCTTGGGAAAATGCTCAAATCCAGCTTCTTGATATTTTCAATAATTACAACAAAACAACCACTAATGACACCATCTACAGACAAATTTTTGCTGAGCACAGGTATAAGTATAGAAATTACCTTTCCGTATATACAGATGGATCCAAGTCAACTTGTCATGTTGGAATGTCGGTTATATCTGGTGACCACGTGGAGGGCAGACGTTTACACGACGCTTCCTCAGTCCTAACCTCTGAACTGACTGCCATATATTATGCGCTTTTGTACATCTCTACGGTAGGCCATAAAAAATTCATTATATATACGGACTCCTACAGTGCATTGAAAGCCTTAGAATCTTTTTCCAGCACCGAAAATCCTGTGGTAGTGGATGTACTCAAGCTGAATATAAAATTAACAAGTCGTGGATACGAAATTCTGTACTGCTGGGTTCCCGGACATACAGGAATAAAGGGTAATGAGCTGGCGGACATCACAGCAAAATCTGCTGCTGGCGTGTCCGATCGCCTCATCCCTTTGAAAGATATTGGTCATGTCATCAAACATAAGTTGTTAATAAAATGGCAGCAAGTTTGGGACTCTCAACCGTATAACAAATTAAGAAGCGTGAAGCCAAAAATAGAGATTTGGAATTCTATTAGAAATCGTAAGGAGGAAGTTCTTTTGACACGGCTCAGACTTGGTCACACTAGACTGACACATAGCTATCTGCTAAAAGCTGACAATGAGCCCCTGTGCTCAAAATGTGGTGTATGTTTGACGGTCCGTCACATTTTAATTGAATGTCCATCTTTTAATAATGTTCGTCAGAAATATTTTAACAACTGTGACTTGCCTCTCGACCATTTAATTGGAAGAGAGGTCAGTCGTAATTTGTTTTGCTATTTAAAAGATATTGGTGTTTATCACCTCATCTGAACTGATTTTAACTTTGTACATTAGTTTTAACATTTGTGATTTTAGCTGATTTTATATGACATCATCCCCTGGATTTTGTACATTCCTTTATCTACTTGTTTAATTCATAGCTGTTTTAATTTTACTGTCTTTTGTGTCACTTTATATCCCATTACCTTGTGTTTGGCGCATTATAACCATCCCTGGTTTTGCGCCAAAAAATTTTCACCCACCACCACCACCATAATTTTTATAGTAAAATAGAAAATTCCAGTTATAACCACATCAGGAATTTAATTAACTATGATCCATCTATAGAAAACGCGGCTAAAAGACCACGTAGCATATTTCATAACCCCAAATGGTGAGATGGCAACGACTATTAACAAGGACTTTGTTTTTTCTTATTTGCAAAGCATGGACTTTGTTTTATTTGCTTGCAAAGCCTCGTTATAACGATATAGTGATTCTACCTAAAAGAGACTTTGTGTTAACTCATTTCAAAGACGAACTTTGTTTAACTTGTCAAAGCTCAAAGCTAAACAATATATCATCGTTATCATTTCATGATTTGAATCAGCATTCACTGAGGTCAGTTCACGGGAGGGTGACCCCTCACGTGACTACACCCAGCAAATCATAATTGCTCGAAATTAAAATTTCGTTTTTCTGCAGTATAAAAATATTTAAATGTATTAAATATTTAAATTGTGCTTGTGAACAGTGCCGTACTACCCCTCAAAGTGAAATCCTTTTGTGTGAAAATCTACTAAGTGTTAAATCCTACAAACAAACTTACCTCGAATATGAGATGGCGTGTAATCTCACATGACTAATACTAGTACCAAAAACAGTGAACTTATGAGTGTGAACTTGTGTGAACTTATGATATCCTCTTAGTACCATCTCTCAAATATCTCCCCTGCTAGATCTTAATGCCATTCAGATAATCCTGCTAATAAATATCACTTCTTTTAGCATATTGCTTTTGCCGCTAATTAAGCAGCACCCACTCGGGACACTTTTGATGTGGGTGACCCCACACGTGATCATCTTGAGCCAATCAGCTTTCTTGAAGCTTTCCCAGATGCATATTAATTAAAAATTAAATCTCATTTTCGCACAAACAGTGCAAGTTTAGTTCGCCGATTAGGCGTGGCGATTTCGCCTTAATTCTAAATAAATTTACCATCGCCTAAGGGCTTAAAACATTCAAAAGAGGCAGTAAAAGTAGGGAATCTGCTGTATGCTGTCAGCACCAAGTCAACTGAACTGAACTGAACAGCACGTAACTCCCATATTCCCGGGGGAGACTTCGTTGGTGAAGGTTGAACTTATCTCAGCTCCACCAGATCCGGTTGCTTCGATGTGCTAAGCCTACCACGTGTAGTGCTGCCTATGTACGCCTGTCTCTGATTATACCATATTGCCATAAACTGCATTTGTTAATGCATCTTGGATTAAGTATTATTTTGTGAATAGCTGATATGCATTCACATTAATATATTTTAATTTTTTGGATTTTTAAAGAATTTTAGAATTAGGTAATTACCACGTCTTGCCATTAGCCTGATTGCTGTGCGTTTATGCGCGTAAGTTAATTGCGTTAAATTTTGCGTGATTTTTAATTGCTTAAATTAAATTCTGATTTAATTTTAACTTAAATTTAATTTTGCTGGATTTTATGCACTTATAGTTACCCCCAAGCTCTCGCTTCAGGCGATTGTCAGGGGCCTTAAGTGTACTCCGCCTACGCATCCGTCTGCCGAGAAGGCCATTGTGTCAGGGCTCGGTTCCGGGGCGTAGGACGCTGCGATTTTTGGGCGCAGGATTTGACTTATACATGCGATAACATGGAGAGGCTCGTCGAGCACTACCACTCGCAAATCACAGAGTTAGAACTTGCCAGAGATAGCAAGGGTTCTTTCACTGATGTGGAAGAAAAATTCTATAACTTTCTCATTAGTTCCCTAGAAATGCTATATGCAATCCAGAATGAGGTAAGTAATAAAGCTAAAACTTCTGATCAGGTAAATGAAAATGCTAGTACTAGTCATGCACTAGTACAGGATAATGAAAATGCTAGTACTAGTTATTCACTAGTACAGGATAATGATAATGAAAATGAAAAGAGGGCCCGTAGCCCCATACATTTACACACTGATACAACTGCAAGCGAGAATGATGAAATCACCCTGGACCAAGATCTTAGTTCAGAGGATGAAATTCCCAAACGGCGCCGAGGAGATCAAACTATCAGGACAAAGACTGTTAGGCAAGCTGCCAAAAAAGCTAAGTTA
>KK115550.1:904-17575 GCA_000611955.2 Stegodyphus mimosarum
TTAAATAAGCGTAATAAGTTCTGTTGTTGATTTAAATAAATAAGTAACTGCATTTCAATTCCTTGAAAAAAATTCTTATGGGGGAACCTCATCACTTCCAACTACGACCAACTAAATTATATATACTTTTTTCTGCACTTCATTTAACTTATTTCATAGAACTATTCAAACTTTATTAACTGATCTCTCAGAGCAAGTTAAAAATGACATCAGAAATTTCAAATTTTGAAATTAAATATTCTAGTCAATTTTTGTCATGCGGAAATCACACTTTTTCTAATTTTGATTTTTGTTTTCATAACGAGTGTAAAACTTTTCCAAATAAAAGGATAGGGAGCGGGAGACGACATTAAACATTCGATTTCCTTATTTATCGAAAATTACGTTTCTTTTAAAATTTGACATTATCAAAACATGAATATTTTCGCTATTTAAAACAGTCCTGTAATTGGAAGTCTAAGACTACGACCTACGTTTGTGAAAATAAAGGTAAGTAAGGACGTCAAAGCCTGGTAAGGGAGTGGATATATATTTATATGCAATAAAAAAGGGAGGCGCACAACTATATGTTACAGCAGTTCCCATGTACAAAATTTCAACGTTCTGCTGGCTAATCATTTTTGAGTTATACTAGGTACACTGTGAAATAAAAAAACGCACAATTCTCTATCTCCCATTCTACTGGGCCGATTGACGAAATTCAAATTGCGTTTTTCATGTCTTGAAAGCGCGACTTAGGATATATATTAGATTTATACATAGTAAATCTAATATAAATCCTGAGTCGTAGTATATTGTTTTAATATAGGTATTTTGACACAAAATCGAACTTTTTCTGAAATAGCATGCAAATTTTTTTCCACGTTTCTTCCATGACTCAAATTATGCCAAATTGCCAAGTTTTGTAAAAGGTACACGAGCATATTTTAAAAAATTAGCTCTCAAAATTTTAGCTCCTCAAAGTTAATTGAATTTAATATATATTTATTAATATCTCTTTCTTTATTAAAGTTACTTGATTCCTTCTTCCAGAATTCAAAATTTAGGCCTGATGGAAATATAATTCGGACTTTTTTATGATTTATTTTTAAATTTGTTTTTTTAAATATTTCTTATAAATTTTTTTCCAGAAATGCTTTCTATTATAACATCTAAAATTTTTAACATCATTCTAAAATGTATGTATTTCTAGGCACACCTGCAAAAAATTATTTATTCAAAATTTTCTGAGATATACATGAGCATACATATTGGCGCGTTTTGAAATTTGACATATTTGTTATGAGCGATAATAACGTCAAATGTGTTTTACACACTTTGTTAAAATTATTTGAAAGTAATGAACGATGACTTTTTTTCAGCTCGCGTACAATGGAGAAAAGGAAAGGAAAATAGGTTCCTATAAATTAAGAAGTTTGCCAAGTGAATTTTTCTTAGCGCAAACTGAAAAATAATGCGGTAAGATAAATTTTTAAATTTCTGACACAAAATTATAAAATTTAATATTTAGGCATAATTTGAGTCTTAGAACGAAATCTGGAAAATAATTGGCATGTCATTCCAGAAATAGGTCCGATTTTGTGTCAAAATACCTATATTAGAACAATGCTATATATAAAGATAATATATAGCCTAAATCGCACTTTCGAGACATGCAAAATGCAATTTGAATTTCGTCAATCGGCCATGGAGATCGGGATCTATAGAACTGCCCAAAATGCTTTTTTTGGCAGTGTACGTTAAGTGCATTTACGAACGCGTATGTTTCCTAAATATATGGAAAAGTGTATGTTTTCATGAAAAGCATTTTTTGCACACAATAATATTCATTACAGAACGCGCGCACACAGGCATAGACAAAAAAAAGCATAAAATTTCTTCATATAACAGAGAACGAATTAAAACGTTCTCTTAGAAAAACGGCTCTGGAAATAATTACATTAGCAAAAATTACCCTAAAATACCACACGTGCTGTTTTAGTGTTGTAGATAACTGCCAATTAACATGATATCTAAATTGCAGGCATAAAATAATTCAAAAAACTTCAGCATATACATTATTAAAAAAAATCCCTCTGAAATATTTTCTTTAAATACAAATAATAAAAAAAGGGCATTCGAATAATAAAAAAAGGTGAAAATTACGAATATCTTCAAATTTCTGTCAAAAGAACAAAAATTAAACATTTCTTTCATTCCCAAGCAAATATTCGAATACGCAGAACGTTCTGCTTCAGTCTGAAAACTTATAATGCTTTTTTTATAGTATTTATATCTTGAGACCGCCTTTTACATGTTTCCGAATTTTGACATGACAGCTCAACATTAGGATGGCTGTTTCTGAGGGTGCCAAGGGAGAGGAAGGGGGGAGAACGTTCCATGAAAGCTTCCATTTCATCCCCTTTTTCCATTTCTTGCTCATTGTTCCTGCGACTGTGTGAAGAAAAATCGATTGAAAATGTTCTGTTATGACAGATGTGCGGTACAGAGTAAGATATTGCTCGCCAATCAGAAAGATTTCGAATTTTGACATTGGTATTTAATAAGAAAAGATTTCTCTTCACATTTTCAGCAAGAAATCGAAGTAACTTTTTAGCAGGAAAGTACGTGGTGTTATTATAGTGATTTTGGATGAATTTTCTTACAAAAAGGAATAATAAGAGATTAGAAATTATTGCAAAAATATTCAAAATATAAGCTGTTTTTCTTTGATATTGGTGTAAGTACATTTTCGACAAAAAGTTATTTAATGATAACAGTGAGTGTAATTTTCTAAGAGCTTTCTATCTATCTCAAAAAACCTTTCAAAATTTTCAACATTTTGCCAATATAAAATTATTTAGCTAATAAAATTACAAATATAATATTATTTTGAATGTGATCTATGTCCTGTTTCTGCAAAGACATAATATTTAGTAAAAACATAAGCTACATAAATTCAGAAATTATATTACATGGTAGAACTGCTACCTTACATTCCTCCAATACGTCATGACTATTGTCAAAACTTAAGTTGGTAAAATATTCATGATGAATAATGTAATGGTAAAAATAATAATGGTAAAATTCACAAATGACACATATAAATATAAAGTTGTAATTAAAGTAATTTAAATGGCATTACCTGAAGTGATGCTGAAATAAAGAATAGCCCAAAGGGTAATTAGTTCTCAAAACGGCATTTTGCATCCTTCCACTTTCTGCATTCACTTTTCAAACTGTTGTCACCAACTATTATTGCCATGTATTATGTTTAAAGAAACCGAGTAATGAAGCATCTGTACGAATGCATGAATGTTTCTCGCATTGTGGAAAAACAACACTATCTAGAAACATCAAATTTTGAATAACGTAATCCTCCAACCGAGCATGGGCACTTGGAAGCCGGAACTTTTAATTTCGAATTTGTTTTATTATATATTTCAAATTTTGTAAAACTTTAACTGATTTTTGATTAGCAAACTCACCAATTTTAAAGTGAGCAATGGCAACACAGCATCGAAAAAAAAAACAGGTTTATCTCCGGCGAGTAAGACTGTATCGGACATTCTAAAATTTTGCAGTTGTGTAGCAAATTCACTTAATTATTTAAGTTATGACTTATTAATAATTAAATTTATTATTATTCTAAATTTGTTCTACACAACGTGTACTTTATTTCATATCTGTGCTATTTGTTTAATTTTAATTGAGGTTTTTTGGTAATTAATATTGGTACGTACTTTCCACTCGTTACTCGTAAACGCGCTGAAGCACGCAACGGAATTGGTTGCTTTTCTACGGGGGCTCCTAGATGCCCATATTTGGTGGAAGATTACGTTATTCAAAATTGGATGGCTCTAGATACCGTTGTTTTATCATAGTGGGAGAAACATTTATATTTATGCATATTCTTCATTAAATAATTTCTTTAAATATAATACAGGGCGATAAAGTTTGGAGGCAACAATTTCAAAAGTGAATCGGACATTTATAGTGAATCAACGCAAAATGCCAAAACGAAAACAATAAGGCTTCTCTTTGCACTAAAAAATACGATTTTTGCGTTTGTTTCGTTACCGAATCTTCAAAATCTCAGGCTTAAAATTAACTTAAAACTTTTCAAAGGTAAATTTTAGCGGTATCCAAAGAAAGCGTTCATTAGAAACATAATGTCGTTGTTACAGTTTCAGCGGTATCCAAATCACAATAAACTCTTGTGGCGGCTGTTATTGACAAATTATTTTAGTATGGCAGCTAACAATATCTGCCAGAACTTTCAAGTAATTTGCCTAAAGCGTTTTCTCAAAAATTCTAAAAACAAATACTCAAATCGTATCGATTATTCTGCGTATAGAAAACCTATCATAATCAGTCATGAACGTTTTAAAAACTTTCGTCACGGTATGTAAACGCATATAACTGCAGTCGTCTACTATTTCGGATTCACAATGACTGCTTTTGCGTTTTGAACAATTAAATTTGAATCATTATTCAAACATGTTTTATCAAATTCTGTTGAAAAAAAATGAACTGCAAAATTAATTAAATAGAATCTTCATTTATACTGTTTGACTCGTTTTGGTAACATAAAAAAACTGAAATAAGAAAATAGCTTTACTGCTTTTTGTCTGCTTCCATGTATCTCAAATTAACTCACACCTTTTCGTTGCCCCTGCATTGGCAACACGCGTTTGGGATTTGTCTGCGATGGAATCGGTCGCTGGAACATTTTTGCTTTACATACTATATCATAGTGTTAGCCTATAATTTCTTTTATACTTGCTAGCACTCTGATGTTTTTATGTATTATTTTCGTTAATGAATAACAGCACTTTAATATGAACAAAATAGTAGCGAACTTTATTAGTTATTTAGAAACGAAAATACACTTTCAATTTCGGCGCCATTCGAACATCGGAACGTAAACACTGCTTGTTCAATTTTTTTAAAATACAAATAGCTCATGATATGTATGTAAAATATAAATTATGAAACAAAATTATTAAACTAGTTGCAATCAATTGGCATATATTTTAATTAACGTTTTGCATCAATCTGCCGCATGTTTCATCATCCTTTCCCCGCAATATCTCTGCACTGCGTCATCTGTAGCCCGGTCACTGATCAAGACTAACACAATGACCTTTCTGGCTCTAAATAAGCCCGAAATGAGGACCCACTGATTTTTCTGGCCTGCTTGTTGCCTGAATAAACCACGTCTCTCGCTTAGCCTTCTTCTTCTATGTCTAAAATACAAACTACGTATATCGAAATTGCGGAGCGTGTTTAGAACTCCTAGTGTTGTACCAGTTTTAAGCAAAATTATATTTCTGAGTAACTGTTGCTGTAAAAAACAGAAATGGCATTTTTACCATTAAAATTGTGATTTTTGCTCCAGTTGTCATCTCAGCAACGCTCTTCTCGGCCATGACTCAAGCCTGTTTCGGGTTGCATCTTTCCTTCAAATCACATCGTCACACATATATGTTATGTATTTTGATAAGAATATATTTAAAAAAATCTGAAAGCTTTCAGATTTTACATTACCCCCAAAGGTAAGCTTATAAGATAGTAGATTATAGATTTGTAGCTTATAAGATATTCCTCCCGCCTTCTTGGCATGCCTTCGTGGTGTAGTGGACAGCCCGCTCGACTCTAATCGAGAGGTCCGTGGTTCGATTCCCGACGAAAGCGTTGCTCATTTTCCATGTCTCCTGCTTAGAAATAACATAATGTCTCTACACTGACGCCCGAACTAAAAAGGTGGCGAATGATGATTCTCCACCACCGGGATTTGGCGATTGGGTCCCCAAAACCCCAGTCGCCCCTCAAAAGGGGGAGTATATAATGTATTTCTGCCGCCTTCTTCGCATGTCTTCGTGGTGTAGTGGTCAGCACGCTCGACGCGTAACCGAGAGTTCCATGGTTCGATTCCCAGCAAAGGCGTTGCTCATTTTACATGTCTCCTGCTTCGAAGTAACCTAATGTCTCTACAATGTTACCTCATGCTTTTCGCACTTAAACTATAAAACTTAATTCAACAGCAATATCACAAAATAATTAAAAAAGAGGTTATCTTTACAATTTCCGATACACAGTCTCACGCGCCGGAGATATTTTTTCTCCGCACAATGTTGCCATTGATCGCTTTGAAATAGTTAAGTTTTAAAAAATACGAAAGAGGTAATAAAACAAATTTCAAATTCCAAATTTGGGTTTCCAGATGCCTATATTCGAGTAGATTCGAGTAGTTCTATATTCGAGCAGACAACGTTATTCAAAATTTGATGTCTCTAGGTGCTGTTTTTTTTCCTAGAGCGAAAGACGTACATACGTTCATGTAGATTCTTCATTATTTAATTTCTTTAAATATAATGCAGGCCTCTACTATTTTGTGGCAACAATTTGAAAAGTGAAACGCCGTTTATAGTGAACCCGCGTAAAATGCCAAAACGAAGTTAATAGCCCTTCTGGACAAATTGCTCCTTATGTCTAACAATAATGTTAGAAAAAGAGAAAACGTAATTTGAAAGGAATTACTTAGCGTTGTAAAAGAATTGAACAAATTTCAGCTTAAGGCTTAATATTATCATTTTATTTCCAACATTTTTATATGTTTTAATATATTGTTTTATGTTGTATAAAAGCGGTCTGGCAATATAAGCAAAACATTTTAAGCAGTAAAACGGAATAGGCCTAACACACAAATGAAATGCGCAATTTTTATCATAAAGTTCTTCATAGGTATTAGAAAAAATATTGAAACGACACCGAAAATTGCTTATTGGATACAATTAGGATAGGCAGATATTTGTTTTCAATTTATTTGTTTAAAGTAATAGGTTGTGACTGTTTACTTTATGCAGGAGGGATTTAATCCTGAAACATATTCCAGGGGAAAAAATTATGTTTTATGTCAGAATAAAATATTCCGTCAACAGAAATAAGAGATATCAACGACTTCAGTCACGCTATGTGACAGAACATATGACATTAAGTTCCGTAAATCGTTGAATTGGACTACATTAAAAGCATCTGAAAAAAGACGGATTTTTTTTAATTCCTTTTGGAAAAGCTTAATAACTTACTTTTTAGAAATGCCGCTAGCCGGACATCTTTCTCTTAAACAATATAGGTGAATAAATTCGTTTTTGCAACATGAAATTTTTATTCAAAAATTTAGTTTTATGAGACTTCTTTAAGTTAATTTTTTTTAATACTTATCGAAATATTCTCCAAAAAATATTCAGAGAATGATTGAAAGCAAAATTAATCTTTTTAAATTTTCAAAGTTTAAAGCGTTTGAATAGGTTTTTCTGTATAAGCTGTTTAAAATTTTCAAGCTTTTAAAGCATTTGAAGAAGTTTTTAAAGATTTTTCTCTGTATAAGTTATTTAGTCTTTATCTGCGATTATCTCTTATTTATCTTGGCTTTTAATCTTGGAGTGATTTAATTTTTATCTTGAAGTTCTTTAATTTTTATTAGTCCAAAGGGGCTTTGTCCCTGAAGGACTATTGTTTTCGTTTTGCGATTTTGTGTCTGTTCACTCTGAATGCCCGTTTTACTTTTCAAATTGTTGCCACTAAGTATGATCGCCCTGGATAATATTTAAAGAAATTAAATGATGAAGAATCTACATAAATATATGCATGTTTCTTGCATTGTGACAAAAGAACGGTACCTAGAGACATCCAATTTTCAATGATGTAATCCTACTGCGAATATGGCCATCTGGAAGCCCAAATTTGAAATTTGGAATTTGTTTTATTATCGATTTCATATTTTGTAAAACTTTAATGAATTTTTGATTAACAAACTCAAAGATTACTAATGGAGAAATGACAATGTTGTACAGGAAAAATATTTTTATCTCCAGCGCGTGAGACTGTGTATCGGAAAGTCTAAAGATATGCTGAATTTAATATTATTTTGCGATATTCCTCTTGAACTGAATTTTATGCTTTAAGTGCGAAGAACAGGATATTTAATAAATAAAGGTAACGCACAAAATGTTATAAAAAAGTCCCTTTGGACGTAATTTAAAATCTTAAACTCTTCAGATTTTCTTTTGTTATATCTTTAATTTTTATCTTTCTGTATTTAATTTTTACCTTGGACAGAAGTATGAATGCAAAACAGTTGAAGTGTGAAAAGTGTGGTTTTCGATTCCGCTGACTTAGCTTGTTTGTTGTAATATGTCTGCTTGATTTCTCCAAGGCGCAAATTGATAACAAACTACTTTATCTTAGAAAGTCTTTAACTTCTCTCAAATAGATAACTCACAAGTGTTTTGAGAAGTATATATATATAAATATATATAATGTATAATAATGTAACAATATTGTTACGAGGGTACGGGCTCGTAATGGATTGAATGCTCAAGTCTGATGAAAAGTTTATAAAATTTATTCTAGTCACAAGAAATATAACAAAACTCCGGAAAATTCCTGAAAGATATTCGTACAATGTCACAATATCACGCAATATAAAGAGTAGCTATATTTTAAACAACTAAAAAATTAAATAGAACGCAATCCAAAATGCACAGAAAATTAATGGAAACAACAGAATTAAGCGAAGTAAACAAGAACCATTCACTTAAAACAACTACCCAGCTGAGATGTTTCTTTTCGGCTTTTATAGCTATTTAAATCGCGAGAGACAATTCTAGCAATTTCTGAAAAGCAAAGAGAGTAGAGTTACGGTTACGGCTAGTCAATTAAATTTATTTAAATTAACAATAAATTGCTGAGATAAACTTTTATTCAATGTTAAAAGCACTTGCTCTTCTATTTTTACTTTGCCGGAGTAGCTTTCTTTAGAATATGTCACGCGCTGCATTGCACTAGGAAATAAAACAATTTTAGTTATAATTCCATTAACAAATCTAACTAAATGCATAATTCGTAACAATATATATATATACAATTCAATATAGTACAATAGAGAATAAAGGAAATTATCGCTTAGGAATTTCAAAGTGAAATTTAGTATGCATTGGCGTGCTATTGTGGTAAAAACTGGCAGTCAAGTAAGTATTTTTGAAATTTAATATGAAGTGTTGTGGAAGCAATGGAATAAAGAAACAGCTGTGTAAATTAAAAGAAAAAATTGAATAAAGTAGAAGACTCATTCTTTGTTCCATTGAAGGATCCCGACTTTTCAAGGGGAATTGTAATCTCTGCATACAACTTTCAACAATTCGTGAAAAGCGTGTTTTGTCACCTCGCAAATCCGAAAAAATCCACTTTAACTAATAAGTGAACGTATTCGAACCTCATCTTATTAATTAGATCCACAAGATAATTCCCCGACGCGCGGCCATATCAATCGAAACAATAACAATCAAAAACAAAGTAATCATGCAGAACAATACTTAAAACTAACAATAAAAACAGGATAAAAAGTAAAGTGGAATAAAAATTTTAAAAAACAAATAAACTAAAGGGTCATAAATACAGTAAAAAAAAACTCTTCAAAAAGTACAAAATTGATTTTAAACTCTACTTACATTAGGCTCCAGCAACAATATATTGAAAATGGCGCCACAATTGCATAAGAGGCTAAGGGCTGCCAAGAATAAAAACAGGGAAGTGTTCATTGTAAAGGTATTTACCATATTTATGACCCTTTAGTTTATTTCTTTTTTGCAATATTTTTCCATTTTCTTTGTATTCAGGTTGTTAGTTTTAAATGTTGTTCCGTATGATCATTTTGTTTGTTTTAAATTTCTTGTAAAAGTCTTTACTGTATTTATGATCGTTTAGTTTATTTCTTTTTCCTAATTCGTATTCAATTTTCTTTTTTATACTGTCTTTATTGTCAGTTTTAAGTATTGTTCTCTATGATTACTTTGTTTGTTTTAAAAATTTTGTAAAAATTTTATACTGTAATTATGACCCTTTAGTTTATTCATTTTCTGCACTTTTTATTCCAGTTTTTTTTTCTTTTTTGTTTTTATTGTTAGTTTTAAGTATTGTTCTGTGCGAGTACTTTGTTTGTTTTAAAATTTTTGTAAAAGTTTTTTACTGCATTTATGACCCTTTAGTTTATTTTCTTTTACTCTTCTTTATTCAGTTTTTATTGTTAGTTTTAAATGTTGTTCCATATGATCATTTTGTTTGTTTTAAATTTCTTGTAAAAGTCTTTACTGTATTATGATCGTTTAGTTTATTTCTTTTTCCTAATTCATATTCCATTTTCTTTTTATACTGTCTTTATTGTCAGCTTTAAGTATTGTTCTGTATGATTATTTCGTTTGTTTCAAAATTTTTTAAAAGTTTTTACTGTATTTATGACCCTTTAGTTTATTTCCTTTTTACAATGTTTATTCCACTTTCTTTTTTATACAGTTTTTATTGTTAGTTTTAAATATTGTTCTGTATGATAACTTTGTTTATTTCAAATATTTTGTAAAAGTTTTTACTGTGTTTATCACCCTTTAGTTTACTTCCTTTTGAAAACTTTTTTCATTTTATTCTGTTTTTATTGTTAATTTTAAATATTTGTTCTCTATGATTACTTTGTTTGGTTTTGTTTTTGTTGTTTACAATATTCCAAATAAATTTCCGTTTCTAAAATTAAATTATTTTTGAAATAAGTGAATAATAGTTTGAAATTTTCTAATACGTTGTGTAAATAGGTCCACTAAAATCATAGGTGCATTCGAAACCTTTCTTTACATAAAGTATACCTGAAAATTCTGGCCGTTCGGGAAGTGAATGAAAATAATAAATTTTCATACCTGTAATACCATTTATTGCAATAATTTCCATCTCTACTTATGATCTGTTACCAGCGTAATGGTGATATGTGAATACCATGTTTGAAAAATGAGAAAGTTTTTGTCCTTAGAGGCAAAGAACTTAAGTAGTGCTCGGCTGACATCTGCTTCAGTTTTGAACTAATTTTTTCTGCAGAAAGCATTTGAATAAAAATAAACGAGTGGTAGGCGGAGAGTGCTTGATATGGAGAGTATGATGGAAGTGGCAGAATTTCCAAGCTAGCTCCGCGATTTTCTGACGAGTAGCCAAAGCATCATGCGATCTGGCCTTATCATGAGGCAGAATGACGTGCTTTCTATTGAACATGACTGCCCTCTTTGAGTGCTTTGTTTAAATCATTCATTTGCTGATATTATCTCTCCGAGTTTAACTTTTCATTAAGTTTCAGAAGCTTGTAATGTATTGAGCCTTGGATATATCACTATACGCATAGCATTCTCTTATTCAGGCTCAAGCTCGGTTTAGAGGTGAAGGGGGCAGGTCGTCCGGGCTCACAGGATGCTTTTTCCTAAGGATGTTTCCGTAGGTAATCCATTTTTCACCACTCGTTGTTTCCGAATATGGTTCTAAGTGTTTTGTTGAACTGAGCTAAGCTTTACTGCAATCTCCGATGTTGTTAAAAAAAGGATCTTGCTTTCACAGTCCTGACAATATCGTCATCGACCAAAGATGGGTGCCCTGAAAGTGGCTTAGCATTAAAGTCAAAATCACCTGCTTTAAAAGTTTCAAACCATCTCAGGCACGTTGCATCCGAAACTGCATCTCCATCAAGAACGTTCACAAAATGTCCACACTTTTCTGTAGCATTTTTTTCCTTGCTGGAATTTTACACATACAGAATGTTGTAAATGAGCTTTTATCGATAGTGGTGTTAACACGATCGTTTCTCAATAATGACTTGAGGCGCTTTTGTTTAAGTTAGAAGGGTTTATGTGTAAGAATGCAGAGATAAAGAGATGAGAAATGAATTTTCAAATAACATTATCGGACAGAATTTCTGCTAGACGTTATATAATTAATTTTTTCTTAAAATAAATAAGCTCTCACTTAATTGAAAGAGGTTATAAGGTGTTTCTCCAGCCTTCTTAGCATGCCTTCGTAGTGTAGTGGTCAGCACGCTCGACGCGTATTCGAGAGGTCAGTGGTTCGAGTCTCTTCGAGGGTATTGCTCATTTTTCACCCCTCCTGCTTTAAAAAAAATCCTAATGTTTCTACAGTGGCGCCTGAACTGGTGGTAGATGATGATTCTCGACCACTACGATTTGGTGATTAGGTCTCCTAATCCACAGTAGCCCTCTAAAAGGGGGAGAGTATATAAATTATTTCTCCCGCCTTGTTAGCATGCCTTCGTGGTGTAGTGGTTAGTACGCTCGGCGAGTATCCGAGAGGTCCGTAGTTCGAGTCAAGGCGAGGGCATTGCTCATTTTCATGTCTCCTGCTTACCAAAAAGAAAAAAAATTCGCAATCCCTCTACAATGTATGTGATTCAATTTCTATATGAAACGAAAACTCTACAACAAAATGAGACGGATTTTTTTTATGAGTAAAGTTTTAGTTTTCCTTGAGAATAAGCGGTTTTGTGCGACATTAATATCTATAATTTAAAGTCATTTATTTACAAAAGTACATACATAATTTGAATAGTCTTATTTCCATTAGCTATTAAATAATTCCGTTACTAAAAATATTTTATTTCCTTTAAGGTATTTCTCAGAAAAAGGAACCACAAAAGTTTTGTAAATAAAGTAAATTGGTATTATTAAGAAATTGTTGATAAACTGTACTTAAAATATTTAGACTTACTGTGAATTTGTGATTTAATACCTTCTTACTAATAATACTTAGTAATACAATAAAATTAAATAGCATTTTATTTCATTCAAGTTAGTATTCATAAAACAAAATTAATTATTTCCCTTTGAAATTTCTCGGCATTTTGTGCTCGTTTCTAATTATTTCTTTTGAAATTCGTATTTTGTCATTAGAATTTTCTAAAGTTTATTCATTCCCGTTTCATCATCATACCGCTATGTTTTAATCTGCCACAGTTTTAACGCAAATTGCATGTTGCCATGCTTCTTGCATAAGAGCTGTTGCCATGAAACATGGTCTAAGATATTTAAGTTATCCTTCAGATTGTAACATTGCATCGTTTGCTATTATATTACAGTAACACATTTATCTAAAAATAGCGCATGTAATTCTTAATAACTTTATCTATATTTTATACCCCATATTTTTTTTATTATTTTTCTTGGACGACAGAACTCTTTTTCGGCGGACAAAATTCAGCTGTTTAAAAACATTATGCGTCTTATAAATTTATCACAAAAATATTTTAATACTTTTAATTTTAACTAATTGAATCCTTACATACTATTATATATCCAAAAAATAAGTCATCCTCTAGGTGAACAGTTTGTTTATACATATAAAGCTATTTTACGAATTTTTTGCGCAAAGGGGAGTTAGCTCAGAAGCGCTCGAAACGGCCTTTTGCGTCGGTTCTCTATAAATGCCTGTTTCACTTTACAAATTGTTGCCACCAAATATTATTGCTCTGTATGATATTTGAAAGAAATTAAATAATGAAGAATCTGCATGAATGTATGTATATTTCTCGCCTGTGAAAAAAGAATTGTACCTAGAGCCATTCAGTTTTGTATAATGTAATCATTCTGCGAATATGGGTATCTGGAAGCCCAAATTTGAAATTTGGAATTTGTTTTATTATCAATTTCATATTTTATAAAACTTTAAAGAATTTTTGATTAACAGACTCGATAATTTCAAAGCAAGGAGCGGCAACACTGTACGGGGGGAAAATATTTTTATCCCCAGTGCGTGAGACAGTCTACTGGAAATTTTAAAAATATGCTATTTTAAAATATTTTTAGCCCAAAGGGGCATTAGCCCAAATTTTCTCGAAACGTGTAGATGTGTACAAATGAAAAACATCTGATGTGCACACCACATGACTTAAAATTATTATTATTAAAATTATATTAAATTACACGCATTTTGCATTTCATTTAAACTTATTTGATTGAACTAAATCTACTTGTTGATAGCGCATAAACCACAATAGAATAAATGCACTCTTTATAAAATTCACTGTATTTGTTAACCATAGCGACACTCTGGCGCTAGGTTCACTTAAGAGCGTTACATCTCATTCATTTTATAACGCAGAATGTACAAAAGTTACGTATATCATCTGAAAAATTACAGAATCGTTGCTGCATGTTCTATTCAAATACTATAATAAAACTTAAACGATGTGTAAAAGAAATTAAACAAAAAAACAGTTTTTTACAGTTTTATACGATTCAGTATTACTCATTCAATTAATTCAGTACTTACATCGCGACAAAAATACATAAAAAATCAAAACAGCTACATTAAAAACTACGAAGTTAATCTTAACTTAAGTTTTTGATTTATGCGCGATACGTGCATACGTACGTACGTACGTACGCAAAAAAGCCACGAAACAAATCTCTTCAGAATCCATTTTAAATCAGTTTCACAATTTTTCCGGGGGGAAAAGAGTTCTTTATTCTGTTCTTTTGTACGTACGAAAGCAAAGACATCGTTAAAATGCATTGGATAGCGGCCAAAATCTATATTTTCATTGAAATATGATACTCGACATTTTTCGTGATTACAATGATTCCTTTTTACATCGTACAAGAAAGTAAAAACGTCCCTTTGGGCTTAATATAAAATCTGAAACTTTCAATTAAAAAAAAAGTTCTTTGCTTTATTATCATATTATTCGATTTTTTAAAAAATAAATTTCTTATTCAATAAAAAAATGTAAATATTTCCTTATTATTGTTCAGTTTTAAAAATCACGTAACTTTTTTTTTTTCAAACAGAAAACTGCAACTATCTCGCTCAGCTTGTTCATTTCTGAAGTCACATGAAACAGTGCTGAACGCTGGAAGAAATACAGTAATCTTGAACTAAATCAAAACAAATACCAGCTTGTTCACAATTCGCATTTTCATGCGTCATGATGACCTTGAACCTTTGACCTAAAAAACTCCTCCACACAGATGTTCCTTTTCACAAAAATCGATTCTCTCTTCCAACCAGAAGTTTCAGTCACCTGGAAGGAAGCACATGGAGGGGACAAGTAGGGGAGAGCTGTCGGGCGAGCAGACGATTCCTTTGGGTAATTAAGAGACCTCCGAATCTTCGTGACCACGGAACATTAGAACAGAATGTCGCGCTGGGTGTAGTGGTTAGTGCGGTTTTAGTGTAGAAACTTTTTTTCCAGAAGCTAGTTTGTTTCCGTTAGCGAATTGCTTCGAAGCGTGTGGGTTACATAACTATTCTTTACAGCGAAGAAATTCTTAGACGACTATATTCTGAAAGAAATCTAAAAAAATAAAACTTGGCTCTTTTATTTTAGAGAAAGAAATAATATCTACATTGTTTAGTACTGTTTGCGTGCTCGTATATTCTTTTAAAATAAGGAAGGAAAGTGAAATAAGAAGTATATGAAACAAAATCTAAATTTTTAGAGTGCTGTAATTGGTAACAATATTTCTTTGTACTTAAATTGTTGCTTTCTTTAAATTTTTGTATGTTTCTAATGTTATAATGAATCTAACGGCTAATGCTTTGTTTATATATAATTGATACTGTTACGTGCGAACGAGTTCGTGATAAATTAAATGCACAAGTTGATAAAAAAATAAAATTTATTCTTATCCCAAGAAATAAAACAAAATGCTGAAATTTCCTCAGAGATATTCGTACAATATCTCACAGTATTTATCTTTTAAACTACTAAACGTTAAATAGAACTCATTTCAAAATACAGAGAAAGCTAATCCGATCTCACCGCGAATTCGCTACAGTCAATAACAGCACTAAGTAAACAAATCAGCTGAGATGTTTTAATCCGGCTTTTATAAGATTTTTAGTCATGCACGAAAACATTCTGGTAATTTTTATTTTCTCGATTTTTCTGGATAGCAAAAGAGTACAATTACGAGATATCTATTTATTAAATGCTAAATTCTCGTGCTCCTGTATTTTTGCTTTTTCGGCGTAGCTTTCTTTTAAAACTCGTCACGCGCAGTATTGCACAGCGAAATGAAACAATTTAATTACAATTCTACTAAGAGTAGCAAACTAAATACAAAATACGTAACAATAAAATAGATATACCTCAACTTAAAAAATTACCGTGCCCCTGTTTGGCATTTATTTCAAACTACTCCCATATATTTTGAAAGACAAACAAATGATTTCTCTTCTTCAGAAGCAAAGGAGCAGGAAAAAAATATCTTAAGGAATATCGAAATTTTATTTTATAAACAGGAGAAATTTATGGGGTGGAACTTGAAAAAAGTGTTGCACGGAATTTTCGGCACATTACAAAAACAGTAGCCAATAGAGATCAAATGTAATTATTAAAGGAAAGATTGCAAAGTTTTTCCCCCTTCCCCTAAGGTATTCAGTAGCAGGTGCAGTTCCCCCAAATGCATAATATCAATTTATTGCAGGCAGCTTTTTCTAAAAGGCTAATGGAAGCTTCTTTGTTAGAAAGTAGAAAGGATGTCATTTGAAATCTTCACAGATCTTTGTGCTTTTATGGAAGGGGAAGGGAAGAAACGGACGGGACGGATAATAAACGGGGATGGGCGTTTCGGGGTTTTCAGTATATAGGTTAGTGAAGGCTTCGGTTTTCGAAGTGTTAAATAACTTTTCTGTTAAACTGAACTGTAACAGAAAATGGCACGACATGTGATACAAATAAATCACTACTTGAGATGTAATTTCATCAATAACAGATATTTAAATTTAAGCGCTGATAAAAGTAGTCTAAGGTCACGCGAGAAATAGACTAAGCTACAAGCTGTATCAACTAACTATATCCGATTATTA
>KK115550.1:17681-40587 GCA_000611955.2 Stegodyphus mimosarum
TATATGAGTTTAAAGCAAACGGCTGCGAGGGAATACAAAACCGAGATGATTACATTTAGATAGAGCTGGCAAAGGTCTAACAGAACTGCATCAGCGCCATGAATTATCTCTGCCTAAAATCCAAAACCCTCAGCTTAAATACACTTAAAATTAATTTGAATTCTGGCGAGTAATACAGATAGAGAAGTTAAAATAAAGATCAATATATAACAAATGGCTAATTAAAAGAACCTTATACATTTCAAAATCATATTATTATATTGGCTGCTTTTTGCTCGCGAAACCAAAACCAACCGATGACATTGTAGAGGTCTAAAACATTTCTCTTGCTGTTATGTAAACGTTAGAGAAAGATATCTTAAATTCAGAATTAGCTTTTTCACAATTTTTACACTTTTACTACACAGTTAGATTTAAAAAAATTTTAGCTACAGAACACACTTTATACATTACATATAGTTTGCAGAATAATTTTAAATATTTTTAAATAGTTCTTACATACAGCAGCTTATCAATCAACTTTACCTTTTACTAGCGCCCTCTTTTATAAATAGAAGAAACACTACTTTACATCACTTAATTTGACAAGCTGCTCTTTGTCCACACTCCAATAGAAATAATGGTAAATTAATTAATTTAATTTAAAACTTACTTTTTACTTGCCTTTATTATATTATTTTAGTATTATTTAATTTAGTTTCTAGTTTATTTTTTGTATGTTAATAGTATCTGCATCTTTTTTGTTTATATGCATATTCGTGTCGGGGAAGTTTTTTGTGGGTAAGAGTTTCTAAATTAAATTTGTTTTCTAAAAAATTGGTTTTATAAAGGGTATTGTTTTGTATTGGCTTTGATTTGTTCTTTTCTAAAAGTTCCACTCTTTTGAATTGCTTTTGGTAGGTTTGGTTTTACTTTTGGTTTTGAATTTTACCCTTGAATACATGAATGACGAAACACGAATTGAATAATTGAAGAGTTAGGTTTAAGGGCAACTTCCCCTTGATTAAGTCAGTCTTCTGCCAGCTCAACAACTTATGCATATTTATTATTTTTAGGATTTTAAAAAAATGTATTACATTTTATATTTGTTAATGGATTTTGATACTTGCACTTGATTTACTTATGTTCTCAGAATTTAAATGATATTGTAGATTAGTTCGCAGCAATATAAACTATTTATAATTTCTTTTAAACCTATTTCTATAATAAATTTTTACTTTAATTTGCTTTTTTACAAATAGAAATTTTGTTAAATTCAGATTTATAGTTCTTATATACTTTTTAAATGATTTCTATTTAGAAACATCTTCTCAGAAATAACAACACCTACAGCAATTGAGAGGAAAGTTTTCAGTAGTATTACAATATTTGGTGTGAGATCATACTTAAGAATAAGCAGGAAAAATTCAAAAGTACTACCCTGCTACATTCATGTGTTCATTTCTCTAGCAAAAACGGAAACTAAATTCCTCAATACTTCTTTCTTAACGAGGCCTTCTTTCCCATGAATGCCACAGTGATCATAATTTAGTTGATATTCCAATTTGCATTCAAAAGTTACGACGGGATAAGAAGGATACAACAAAAGTATTATATAGCAACTGAAATCATATGGTGATTTATTTAATTGCTTTGTATAGAGTAAAAACACTTTTCTTCTAAATTTAATTAAGTTTCGGCAATTTAGAATCTCATTATTCTTTACCCGAATCGACGATCCATCTGAATAACACCACAAAATAATAATCACGGGGCGAATGCCTCCTTTACCCCTCTCTAGCTACACTACTGGTTACCTCACTTAATTTTATGATACTTTCTATCTACCACACTTATCATTTTGACGACGATCGCTGTCCAATTAGTATTTTCACTTGCTTTGCACAATAAAAAAATTTAAAAACTTTTACGAGTAGTAGTATCCCTCCCTAAATCTGCCCCCACTTATTTTAAGGTGTTCTTTTAGAAGTTAGAGACTGATCATCAAACGATTATCCTTTCTAAAATTGTTACTTTCCCCCTTCAAAAAGGGCCCACCAACGGCAGAGCGGTAAAGTTGCTGAACACTTATAGTTCAGTCCGAGGTTCGAATCCTGCGAATGATGAGGATGTAGGGCTGGATGCATAGTCGTTTTTATGGTTTTCTCCATGTGCAACGCATATAACAACTAGTTTCCCTTAGAATGTCCTCCACGAAGGCATCCCTCCTCTTAGGCAGATAGCCCTCGAGACTTTGCCGTAATCACATGAACATATAAATCCCCCTCAAAAAGTGTCTGATTGAATAAAAGTCTTGCTGGCCCCTTTATGATGCGTAGTAATTTTGTGGAGATAAAAATGTATCAATTGATGTATATTAAGACAGTTGCCGTGTTACGAAAAGATATGTTACGAGGAATAAGGGCATACTGAAAGAAGAATTAATTCTCAGAATTAGAAAAACGAACGTCAGTAGTTTTTTTTTTCATAGCTATTAATCAATTAAGTGAATAAAGCTGTTCTGTATTAATTTAAAAATATACGATACTTTTTTCATATAAGTTTCAATCCCCAACTGTAAAGTTTTATTGTAATTAACCAGCTTTCTTATTATATTGTCTGTTCTATGCTTCTATTTTTCGTCAACTTCTACAGGTTATGTATTAACGCAAAAAGCATACACTAATATTTTGACGGGAGAAAATCATAATATGCAAAATTTTATTTAAATTAATCGTCTTCGTATTATTTTGGCTGTTCTGTATTTCTGTATTTCGTCAAATTCCAGAAGTTATGCATTAATGTAAAAATGTTCGTTAATTTTTTGACAGGAAAACAACCATAATCTACAAGGTTTTATTTCAGTTATTCGTTTCCATAGTATTTTTCCTCCTACATATTTCTATATTTCGTTAACATCCACAGGATCTGTATCAATGTGTAAGGTTTATGCTAAGTTTATAAACACTTATTTTAAGCTATTATTCTTTCCTATTTATTTTAATTCCAGCTTAAAATTTCCTGCCAGAATGTAGTTTCAGAAACGCAGTGAATGCAAATGAGTAAGAGTACTATTTAAGGGGACGGTGGACTTTAAAAATTATTTTTTTAAGTTTTTGTTTCGTCAATGAGAAATTTTGTACATGTATGTCTTAAAACACCAGTTTGTAAAATATATGTTCAAAATTTCAATTTATTTTAAATTAAAATTTTTTAAACAAATAATTAATTATTTTAATAAAAAATTAAAAATGCTCCTTGCGCTCTAATTTTAAATATTTTTTTCTAATTTTTGCTTTATGTTACTTATAAAAGGTAGACAAAAGTATCTGTGTATCCGTTATTGAATATGAGAAATAGTAAATTTTTTTAAATGATTTTTGTGAACCAAAACCCAATTTTCAAAAAAATTTCACATTTTGTCAAACGTTATTGCACATTTAAAATTCTTAATATACTGATATCCACAAATGCATACACAGATCTACTGTAATATATAATAAGATAGTTCTTCCCAAATATCATTCATTTTTAACTAAAAATGAGACGCATGGAGCATTTTCAAAACATACAAATAGCGAAAAAATTCGTTTTGAGAAAAATGAGTTTAAAGTTTTCTTCAAAGTTACCTTTAATGCATGGTCATAAGAAACAGCAAATTGACTTTACATGTGAATTTGTAAATATTAGATATCATTTTGATACAATTTAACTATTTTTAATCCCATAATATTAAATATGACAAAAATAAACATATCGCAAATTGTCGTGTGATTCGACATAGAAACAATTTATGCATCATAACCAATGAAACTTTTAAAATGCACCCGCACTATACGTTTTACCTTCATTTGTAACATTTATTTTATCATTTAGTGTATTACAATATTTTTTACTGTTTCTGCTTTTTTTCCAAGCAGGTAAACTTCTCTTTTTGCTTTGGTTCAAGCGACGCTGATCACGTTTACTTGCAATGAGAAGGGAAAGCGAGTTTGCTTCCTTTTGTTCTATGCTTATAGCATTTACACAGCCAAAGTTAAATTCATTAACAGCTGATAACACTGATATTTCTAGCCTTTTTTTAGATATAAACACTTCTTTTGGGCAATTTTTCCAAATTAAACTATGAATACTTTCATTAGCATTTTGTGTTTTACCAGAAATGCATCTGGACAGCAATTCTGTACTCGCTAGCCTTTGATATATTGGTAATATCTCAGAAAGAACACTTTCGGATACTTTCGTTTTCATAGTCTTGTGTGACTTGGGCTTCTCTTCACTTGCTACTGCACGTTGGTAAAAACACCATGACAAAGTTCCAGTAGGACATTTTGAATGTTTTGGTGAAACATCAGTAGACGAGCAGTGTAGTAAGCTTGCATAAACTGCAGATTTCATTTTATCTACATCAGGTATATTGTCTTTTATTGCCTTTCGATAATAGTTTGTTAATTTTAAAATTGTCGCTTCCTTCATATTGCCTTCTTTCCGTCCACCGATACACACGCCTCTGCTACGTAGCTCTTTAACTTTATTGCGCAATCCTGCCCCCAAACGTTTCGCAACATGGTTGATGCATTCTTCTTTAGTAATTTGTACGTCATTCCCATAAAGATTCAGAGTTAGTAAATGATGATATGTTTTTGCATCCCCATCAGATAGTATTCCAACATATCTCATATTACACACGCTTATGGATCGCTTCCATAAAATTTCTGCTGCCTTCATTTCCATAGCATTAGAAGAACCAGAAAAATTTTTTGAACACTCTGATTTATGGCCTTCTAACCATATATGAAATTCCCCACTATTAGCACCCATATCTCGTTTCGCACACACACATTCAGGACAATATTTCGACAGAATTTCATAGTCAATAACTAACCCAGTTAAAATATCTATGACAATACCTATTCCATAAAGGGATGTATGTCCACGTTTTTGCCATGTGCCATCGTATGACACTGTTATATCTAAACACTCGTCATTGTTTATATTAATTAAATTTTTATGCTTGTTTCGAACAATATTTCGAGAAAACTGAAGAAAATCATCTTTTAGTTTTTCCTTTTCTTGCGACAAACTATGTAAACATTTAGCAAATGTCTTTTTATCCATAGCATGAATTCCCATAATCATGGAAAATACTTCTAAGGCGGCGTGGCCTTTTCCTATTTTCAAAAATGCTTCGACAAGTTTTTTGTTCACATCAAAAGTATTTGACTGCTTTACCCGCTCACTTGAAAATGTTGAACTAAATATTTTACCACAGTTTTTGCAAAGTAATTCAAGTTTTGTAGCATATCCATATATTCCTTTCGAAACAATAGTTAAAGAATTAGTTGAGCACTCATCACATTTTATATTGCACAACAATGGATCCCACATCCTATGATTCATCAAAATATATGAATCATCATTTTGATTATCACAATCAGACTTTACTACTAAACATTCATTTAGTTTCTTTTCACTGGCACTTACTGAAGTATTCCCTTGAGCTATAGAACTTTCAGAAAATGTTATTTGTTTATTTTCGCAAGGAACTTCTGCACTGTTCAAAGTCACATCATTTTTCGAATTAGCTGTCCATCGCTTTTCAATTTTGCTGACAGCTGCAAGTTTTTTCTTCGATGGTCTTGCTTTAGGTTTACGGTAACGACGACTTATCGCATGCATAATGTAGATTAAAAATATAAACTTTTATGTAAGTGTTACCAACTAATCTACAAATGTTTCAGTCCCAAATAACTCATTTATAAAACAGTCCTGCAAAATGCAATGGTATTACAACAACACAGCAAACACAGCAAATTACACAAATTACACAGCAAAGTATTTCATAAGCAGTATTAAACAAACTGTAAACAGTGAAATGGCAGTTACAGTTAAAACGCCGTGTTGCCAGATTTATAAAGAACTAAATATATAAATTATAATATCGATAAATAGCTGTTGAAATACATTTGTTTACATTTTCTCCAAAATTTAAAGGGCAAAGTTTATGCTGTTTACATATTTTAGATGCTTATAACTTCTTTAAAAATTGGAATATTTCGATTCGGTTTTTTGCATACTATGCAGTTAAGTATATAGAATATTATGAGAGTAAAAAAAATTTCAACATTTTAGTCGATTTTTAGCTATTTTAAAGTCCACCGTCCCCTTAAGTCGATTCTTCACCGACTTCTAGAGAGAGTATCTGATTTTTCTGACTAGCGCGCGTTTGCCATTTGGCTACATTCTCTCTTAGCTACTACGCTCGGCCATACTTTAGGCCCTTGCTTGGCTTCGCCGATTTAATTAATATTCCGGGGCCAACTACTTAGAATTCTGATAGCTTCGGCTATATCTTTCACATAGCTTTAGTTAAGCTTCGCTTAGTTTAATTTCATAATTATTTAATTTCAAGCCCAAGCGGAGGGTTCGTGTATACTCCAAGTTAGGAGTTGATTATATTTATTCTGAGAAATAAAGGGTAGTTCACCCTTCTTAAGTCTTACGTGTTTATTCGCACACTTAAGCGATTATTCGCTTGTTAGTGTTCGTGGCGTTCTAAGATAGAACATTGAAATTAAATAAACCCAACAAATGTAAAAAATATACGCTAATTTTTGAAGAAAAAAAAATTATAATCTGAAAGCTTTTATTTCCGTTATTCGTTTCCATATTATTTTGGCTTTTTCCATATATTTACGTTTCGTCAACTTTCAAAAGTTCTGTCTTAAAAAAATATACGCTAATATTTTAACAGGAAAGCAACCATAATTTTCAAAATTTTATTTTAATAATTCATTTCCAGAGTATTTTGTTTTCTACATATTTCTATGTTTCGTCAATTTTCACAAGTTCTGTATCCGTGTAAAAATATACGCTAGTTTTTTAGTAGGAAAAAAAACCGTAATCTCCAAGATTTATTTCAATAATCGTCTTCGTATCATTTTGGCTGTTGTATAGTTCTGTGTTTCGTCAACTTCCAAAAGTTCTGTATTAATGTAAAAATATACGTTAATTTTTTAAAAGGAAAACAAACACAATCTGCAAGGTTTTATTTTAATTTTCCATAGTATTTTAGCTGCTACATATTTCTATGCTTCATTAACTTCCATAAGTTCTCTATCAATGTAAAAAATATACAAATATACGCTGTTTTTGAAGGAAAGAATACCTATAATCTGCAACTTTTCATTTCCATGAATCGTCTTCGTATTATTTCGGCTTTTCAATATTTTTACGTTTCGTCAACTTTCAAAAGTTCTGTCTTAATGTAAAAATATACGCTAAATTTTTGACAGAAAAACAATCATAATTTCCAAGATTTTATTTGAATGAATCGTCTCCATAGTATTTTGGTTGTTTCGTATTTATACGTTTCGTTAGCTTCTACAGAGTGTATTAATGCAGATAATATATGTTAATTTTTTGACAGAAGAAGCAATCATAATCTGCAAGATCTTATTTCAGTTATTCCTTTCCATAGTATATTGGCCGTTTCGTATTTATATGTTTCACCAACTTCCATAGGCCCTGTATCAATGTAAATAATATACGCTACTTTTTGACAGAAAAAACAACCGTAATCTCGAAGATTTTTATTTTAGTTAAACGTCTGCATAGCATTTTGGCTTTTCCGTATTTGTGTGTTTAGAGAACTTCCACAGGGTCTGCATAAATGTAAAATATAATGATAATTGTTCGATAGAAAAAACTATCAAATTATCAGCAACCATTTATTTTAATTAATAGTTTCCATATTATTTTGGCTGATCCATATCTCTGTGTTTCGTCAACGTCCACAGGTTCTGTTTTATATACATCTGTATTTTACATTATTTTACATGTATTTTACATTATTTTACATGTATTTTACATTATCTGTAAAATATACATCCTAATTTTACATGTGTGCTAATAATTGAAATGCACAGAATTGAGTTATTTGAAGACATTGCATGTTCTTCTTCTCCACTAGACCTCTTATTATTAACAGGCCGACATTTGTCCTTCTTGAGATACACATATTTGCATTGCATTCCAAGGACAGGCCTTTTCCCCCAGCGGTCGAGGGGTAAAAGCTACTGAACATTGGTAGTTTGGTACGGGTTTCGAGTCCCTGCGAATGGGCTGTCTGCATGGGCGTTTTCGTGGCTTTCCTCATATGTAGCGTGAATACGAGCCAGCTTCCTTTAAAAAGACCTCCACGGGGCATCCCTCCCTTTCCGTGTAGTGCCTAAGGTACACGGAAGTACCTTAGGCACTTCCGTGTACCTAAGACCTACCGTGAAAGGGGTATTTCACGGTACCTAAGGGCGGAGTACGTCACAAGTAAAAAAAGGACTGACCTGGAGGAAATGCACAAGTGTGAAGTTATTAAACACTGACAATAATGGGGCTTTGCCCCCTAATATTTATTTTTTTGGCCTAACTAATTCCGCTGGATGGCTGTCCTGTTATTGGCGGAAAAGAAAAGCTCTTCCAGACCGTGCCTTAAAATATATGAGGAAAAAATATACCTGTTAAGATAAAAAAGGAGTCTTCCATTTATGTCTGGGAATAATAAATGATGTACGCGTCATACCCACTCCCGAACAACCCGCTAACAGCAATATAAGACCTGACACTGTCATCACGCTCCACTCCCCGATATGTTACCTTCAATACCGTGTTGTTCTACTGCCATAAAGACTCATTATCACGTTCCGGTACCACCTCTGCTGTGTCTCAAGCAAACCTCCTGTGTGTCTGGTTAATTAAGTAATGGGGTTTCCTTCTGCGAGGTGATAGAGAAAAAGAAATGCATTGTTTACTTAGTTTTGTTTCATTAGCTATCGTTAATCATGCTTTCGCTGAAAGTGGAACTGGAAGTCGTACGACCGCGTTTTTTTTCTATTTCCATTACAGGTAATGAGGAGTTCTAAATCATTTGATTAGGCATTTGTTTCATGGGTATAATATGATGGATGATCATGAGCAGATGTGTATCCTAGAAAAGGTATTTAAAAAATATGATGTTGACGCCATACGAATTCCGTTTTGGGGCTATTAAGATGTGCACATTTTTTGCTGGGCTTCATTAATGTCATATCTTTGAATTATACTAACTTAATTAACCGATTCCTCAAAGCAAGTTGAAAACGACATCAAAAACTGCCAGTTTTAAAATTAAATATTCTGGTTAAATTTTGTTGCAAGATAGTCAAACTTTTTAAAATTTTACTTTTCCTAACGTGTATAAAATATTCCCAAATCTAAATGTAAGAACTGGGAGACCTCATTCAAAGTTAGATTTCGTTATTTGTTCAAAATAATTTTTTTTTAATTTGACATTGCCAAACCACGAGTATTTTCGTCGTTCAAAACACTTTGTAACTGCAAATATATGAGCCCGACCAATCATTACGAATATATATGCCAAGTAAGGACTTTTAAACCTGGCAAGGAGTTGGATATATGTATATATTGTAATATCACAGTTTTTTTTAAAACAAAAGTACAATATAATTTTCGCAAAATATGCTGCTGAAAATTGGGATTTATTTTTACATATTTTTTATTTCATTTTCGGATTTTCTCTGCGTCGAGGAGGATTTCCAAATTTTCGGTTGAACTGTTATAATTAAATAATTTAGAATCGTTCATCAGCTAATTTTGAATGAACAGAAACGCAGTGGTTTTCATGGGGAAGGAGTTCAATAGAATCTGATCTACCTCATCTTGATAACGTTGAATCAGATTTTGATTGAATTTCTTTTTCCTATATATGTTTCGTAATCTGTGCATTTTCCACATCTGTAATTCTTCTAGTTTGGTGATTATTAGTTGATGTTTTACACACACACACACACACACACATATATATATATATATATGCTTTTACTTTAGGTATATATAGTTGTGGTGCTACCTAGTGCGATAGAAAGGAAAACGTACAGTTACGCGTTATATCAGTCTCAAATACAAAATTTCAACGTTCTACGAGGGGATATACATACGTACGTACGTACAGACGTGATGAAAATTTTATTTTTAATCCATTTTACAATACCTTTTGAAAAAAAAGTTCTTTATTCTATCCGCACGTACATATGTGAAGGAAAAAAATGGCCAAAAGGAATTCAGGAACCTTCAAAATGGATATTTCCGTTGAAATATGATGCCCGATTTTTTTCGCGAATTTCAGGAAATTTTACTTCGTACAAGGAAGAACAAATGAATGTTAGGGCTATTGAGAGTTTCCGTAGTATGTGAATGTATGTAAAATAAAGAAATATAATGCTAATAAAAGAAACAATTTCCAGATTCAGAAAAATAAACTGCATTATTTTTTTGTCATAACTTTCAGTCAATAAACTGACTAGGGATGTTCTGTAACAATGTAACAAATTTACACTAAATTTTTTGATAAAAGATACAAGCAAGAGAAGCCATAAGGTTTTATTTTGATGAACCAGTTTCTTTCTTATTTCTACTGTTCTCTATTTCTGTTTATTGGCAACTTCCTATATGTTCTGCATTAAATTAAAAAATAAACGTTAATCTTTTATGAAAGAAACAATCACAAACTGTAAAGCTTTACCAGTTTTAATTTATTTTTAATTAAGCAGATTCCTTAGCAGTTTGGATTTTTCTACTTATATCATTCTTCAGCATTAGGTTCTGCTTTAGTGTAAAATACATACGCTTTATTTTGTTAAAAGAATCATAATCTGCAATATTTTATTTTAGTCAAGCCAGTGTCCTTGTTATTTCGCCTGTTTTGTACTTCCGTTTTTCGACAACTAACTACACGAAACACGAAATTTTGATAAACGAAATAATCATAAACTGTAATGCTTTAATTAATTAACCAATTTTCATATTATTTTGGCTTTTTATTCTTCTATGCAAGTTATATGGTAATGTAAACATATAAAATAAACAGTAAACAATAAACATATTTGATAAAAGAATCATAATCTGTAACATTTTATTACTATTAACCACTTTCTTTATTTTTTTTGGCTGTCTTGCACGTCTGGTTTTGCAAACTTCCAAAAGTTCTACATTAGTATAAAATATGTACGATAATTTTTGATAAAAAAGTCATAATTTGATTTTTATTTTAATCAGCCAGTTTCCTTATTATTTTACAGAGACTGTTTATAACTTTTTAGATGGTTTTGATAGTATTTAAACAAATACTGCACCGAGAATTTTTGAGTTTTAAATGTTCTGTTTGATAACCCTTATTCTTCGTTATTTTTTTCCATCATAATTTCCAAAACAATAAAGTATTTGTCGTATCAGGAGAGGTACAACCTTGAACAGCTTTCTAAAATCCAAGGAGGTTACAGGTCAACGTTTGGACAAACCGCTTTTTAAAAGTCCAAACGCGCAAACATCAGTGAATGATACATCAGGAGATTTTATCAGGGATATGAGTGAAGGCCTAGATACCCGTTTCCTATTTCATTTATTTTTTCAGGAAATTAACAGTGAATTTTGACGCGTAGTTGTTTGCTTTGTCTTGACGCAGTTCTACTGATTAATGGCTATTTGGGAGACGACAAGGTATTCCATATTTGAAATTTGGGTATAAAATATATTTCTGATAATATATGTAGTTGATCTTAACATTTTTCACGGCTCTTTTCATTTTTAATTTGCCGTTACATGAAAAACCAGCAAGAGTCATAAATCCCTTTGAAAAACTTTCTTTTAATTCTTTGAACCACACTTTTTTCTCTCCTTTGATGATAACTTCAAGATTTTCTCCTCTTTGATGATAACAAATGGATCTACTTTTATTGCAGTCATTTAAATGCACCCAAAATTCATCTATTGGGACAACGTTTTTCCATTTTTGCCCAGATAAATGTTTCTCATAAAGAATTCTGCCGCACGTTCTGCATTCGGCGATATGTCATGGTGAAAGGCGATGCACATTACGTGTTTTTCGACTTTTTAAGATTCAAATGAGCATTAATCACTTTGTTTATAGTTGACAAGGAGTATTTTAATGATTTTGCAGCTGTCCTTTGATTTGGCGGATTTGCTTTAAAAATTAAAGACTTTACCTTTGCAACATTCGATATATTCCGGTTTTCCTTCGATATGTATTTAGAAAAATGTTTTCACGTCAAGCCAAGCTTTAAAGTATTATTCCTTTCTTGTTGAAAATATTACCTATAGTAGCTTTAGATATCGAAAACACATGGCTTTCATAGATTTTCTAAGCAAATTTCTTCGCAAAAGCAGAAACATAGCCTTCTATCCATTGATTCTTTGAAAGCGCCATTTTGTATGAAAACAAAAGTTTTAAGCGACAGACGATAATTTATACTTTCATAAATATGGTTAGAGTTAAAACAAAAATTGCCAGGTAAATGATTTTTTATAGCAAAGCAAAATTGTCTAAAAATGTGCGAACAGCCACTGCAATTGTGTTTCGACATTGTGTTTCTTCTGTGTTTCGACAACTTTAACAGATCCTATGATAACGTAAAAAAAAATATATGCTATTATTTTTGTAAAGAAGTAAGATATACCTGTAAAGTTTTCTTCCAATTAATCAGTTTCCTTGTTAGTATGTATTACTAATTTCGTCTTGTATTACTAGTTTCACTGTATCTGCAAACTTTTGAAATACAGGGTGTTTATAAAGTCCCGGCCCCACTTTGATGTTTAATAACTAATAAAATAATGAAGATATAAACAAACGTATGGCATTTTTTGATGGAATAACTTATATATTATCCTTTTCAGGTTTTAATATCTTTACTTTTGTAAATATCGTTTGCGCGTGTGGTTCATTTCAGATAATTTCATTTTCCAGTCTAAATATCTGTACTTTTCTAAATATCGTCTGCTTATAAATTGTATTTTTCTCTTTTTTGATTTTGGCAATCATTACCTATTATTATACGTCTAGCAGGATGGCCTTTGCAACAAACATGCTAAGGAGGATAGAAGACGATGCTGAATTTTTGAGGCGCATAATGTTCTCCGACGAATCATTATTTCATCTTTCTGGCATTGTTATACGTTATAATGCTCGCATATGGGGATCTGAAAACCCCCATGAATACCGTGAGGCACAAAGGGATTTCAAAAAGGTTTAATGTGTGGTGTGGACTAATGCACGACCGAGTCATTGGGCCTTTCTTTTTTACATAAAAGACGGTCTCATCAGTCGTATACTTAGACATGTTGGAAAACTTCGTATTTCCACAAAGAAGAGCTTCAGCCACATGTCGTTTTGCAACAAGATGGTGCACCACCTCATTGGGGTACCATCGTTCGTAGTTCTTTGAACGACCATTTTACAGGAAGATGGATTGGGCGAGGAGGTTCAATTCCTAGGCCACCCAGATCACCTTATGTAACGACGCTGGACTTTTTCCTTTGGGGATTTGTAAAGGACAACGTTTACAGGAGGAGAGTGTCGAACATGGATGACCTAAAAGCCAGAATGACAACCGCAATAGTCTCTGTGGATGCCGACATGCTTGCCGGTACCTGGCGTGAAATTGAATATCGACATGATATTCTCCGTGCGACGAAGTGGGCACACGTGGAAGTTCATTGACAAGGGTCATGAAACGTTTTGAGTCTATCTAACCATTTATGTTATTAATTTTAATCTTTATTACACAGTCCAGTCACATTAATGTGACCATCTGTCAAAAGCCAGAATAACCACCTTTCGCAGAGCGGACTGCTGCGAGACGTGCAGGAAGAGAGTCACATAGGTCCCTGAAGGTGTTCTCTGGGATGTTGAGCCATGCCGACTCTAATGCCGTGGCCAGCTGCGCTAGATTACGCGGTTGAGGATCCATGGCGCGAACAACTCGATCGAGATGGTCCCACAGATGCTCGATTGGGTTTAAGTCAGGTGAGTTTGCTGGCCAGGGGAGGACGGTAAACTCATCCTGGTGCTCTTCGAACCACGCACGTACACTGGCAGCTGTATGGCACCTCGCATTGTCCTGCTGGAAGATGCCATCATCCTGAGGAAAAACAATGCGCATGTAGGGGTGAACATGGTCCGCAAGGACAGATGCGTACTTGTATTGATCCATTGTGCCTTCCACAATGATCAGTGAACCTAGAGAATGCCAGGAAAACATTCCCCAGACCATAATGCTCCCGCCTCCAGCTTGGACCGTTCCGGCAATGGTTGCAGGGTGGTTCCTTTCAGAGGTTTCACGCCTTATACGCCAACGTCCATCTGTCCGATGGAGCATAAAACGCGATTCATCCGAAAACGCAACCTGTCGCCACTCAGTGGACGTCCAGCTGCTGTACTGGCGTGCAAATTCTAGCCTTCGCCGTCGATGAACAGCAGTCAGCATAGGTGCACGAACCAGGCGTCTGCTTCGGAGGCCCAGACGCAGCAATGTTCGCTGAATAGTACTTTGGGAGACACTTTTGGTAGCCCCTTGGTTCATTTTGGTGGTCAGTTGCTCAACGGTAGCCCGTCTATCTGCCCGAACGCATCTCCGCAACCGTCGTTCGCCTCTGTCATCTATGGCCCGTGGTGCACCACATTTGCCACGTCGCTGATTTTGGACAGTCCCATTTTGCCATGCACGGTACACTTTTACCACGGCGGCACGCGAACAGTTCACAAACTCAGCCGTTTCGGAAATGCTTCCACCCTTGGCCCGAAAGCCAATGATCATGCCCTTTTGGAAGTCGGATAAATCGCTTCGTTTCTGCATTACGCCAACGATTGAAATGTTTTCCGAAGCCCTCACACACCCTTTATATACGCTCAACTAAACTGTGCTGCCACCTGCCTTCTGTGATTGGTTATTTAACTCTGACATGGAAAGTACGTGGTGGTCACATTAATGTGACTGGACTGTGTATTTTATGAGTTATTAAACATCAAAATGGGTCCGGGGCTTTATAAACACCCTGTATAATCAATTAAATTTGAAAATCCAAAATCTATTCCTTCAGAAAATACTTTGGGTGATGATATATTTTTACAGTTTATGGACTAAATTTAATATAAGTAACATCTGTATGTGTGAAGGGAAATTTTTCGGCAATGTCATCAAAAAATTTTAAAACTATAATGTTTAGTTTTAATTTTAAGCATCTTAATACACACGTTTTTAATCCAAAGGGGCAATTTGCCCTGCAGGACTATAGATTTCATTTTGGCATTTTGCTTTGGTTCACTATAAATGTCGGTTCACTTTTCAGATTGTTGCCACGAAATATTAGAGCCCAGCATTATAGTTAAAGAAATTAAATAATGAAAAACCTGCGTAAATGTATGTATGTTTCTCGCAATGTGATAAAAAGACGGTACCTAGAGCAATCGAATTTTGAATAACGTACGTTTCCACCCGAATATAGGCCGAATTTGGAATTTGTTTTATTATCTATTTCATATTTTTGAAACGTTAGCGAATTTTTGAATAACAAACTCAACGATTCCAAAGTGAGTAATGGCAACGATGTGCAGTAAAAATATTTTTATCTTCAGCGCGCTAGACGGCGCATCGGAAATTCTAAAGATATGCTCATTTTAAAATTATTTTGCGATATTGCTGTTGAACTGAATTTTATGGCTTAAGTGCGGCGAATATGATATTTAATAAATAAACGTAACACACAAAACGTTAAGAAAATGCCCCTTTGGGCGTAATATAATTTTTTTAATGTAAAATTAATGTAAAATTTAAAAAAAATGTTTTCATATTTCATCAGGTATCATGCAGTGGAAAGGTATCACCTTTGGAAAATCACCAAAGAAATGTGGACCTTTTTTCAGAACAATATATTATTCGAGTAATTATCTCAATGCTTTTTTTCCTTCCATTTTCGATACTGTTACCCAGCGTGTTAGATATCATCTCACACTCATCTTAACGATCTTTTCTTCCCCATTATCGTTTCGCCATTTTCCAAACTATCCCATAAAATATAACAAAAGATCCCAACCGAAAGCACTAGAAACCATTGTTAAGAAAATTTTATACTCATATGTTCCCTTTCAGGGCAAAAATAAAAATATTCTGCAACAAATCTGCGGCTTTTTATGAACTTACATTTTCTGTTTATATCATCACATAAACTGTTTGAGACTTTTTGTACTATCTCAGAGCGCTAAATTATAAGCAGAATGTGTCTCCAGGTTATTTTGTGGGTATAAAAAGTACAAAGGTTCGTGTTCGAGGAGGGCTTGCTAAATTGAATATCTTCTGAAGACAGCCCACTTCGCATATCATCTCTTTAATATAGGATGCCAAAAGTTTCGGAGAGTACAGAGTTTGGCATTGCTGGTAATTACATGTTATAAATGAATAAATATAAATGATTACTTGGTATAATTTATAACAATAATTTTATTACCATATTGACGCTTTCTAGGAGCCCAAAAGGATTTAAAAAGAACATAAAAAAAGAAGAAATAGACAAAAGTTAGTAAATAAAAAATTCTGAAAATTTTCAGATTTTATATTCCCCTTAAGGACTTTCTTAACGTTTTAAGCTTTACCTGTATTTATTAAATATTATGTTCTTCGCACTTAAACCACAAAATTCAATTCAACAGAAATATCGCAAAATAATTTAAAAAGAGCATATCTTTAAAATTTCCGATGCACAATCTCGCGCGCTGGAGATAATTTATTTTTCGTACAGTGTTGTTAGTGCTTGCTTGGAAATCTTGTTAATCCAAAATTCGTTAAAGCTTTACAAAATATGAAATAGATATTAACACAAATTCCAAACTCCAAATTTAGGCTTGCAGATGCCTATATTCGGGAGGAGAATTACATTATTCAAAATTTGATGGCTGTAGATACCGTTGCTTTTTAACAGTGCGAGGAACATAGGCACATTTATGCAGAATCTTCATTATTTAATTTCTTTAATTATAATGCAGGGATCTAATATTTGGTGGCATCAATTTGAAAAGTGGTACAGCCTTTTAAAATTTTCGACGCAAAATGCCAATTTGAATTAATAGCCCTTCTGGACTAACGTCCTTTGGGGTAAAAATAAAGCATTTTCAATCATCACTAGCTATATTTGTTAACAAATAGTATACATGATTTTTTTGCTTTTAAATACAAATTTATTTTGACGATAAATAGCTGAAAAATATACCTAATTCATGTTTCTTCATGAATAACTACGTAACTGCATATAAGAGATATTTCATCATTCTGTGAGATTAGTGTCAAAGCTTGAGCTAGTTTATTTAAATTTATTAAAGGAACAGGCTAAGCATTTGTGCTTGGAATTAAAAATATTCCGGGACCAAATAGTTAAGTCTCCTAAGTTAAGATAAGCCTTAAAGTCTCAAATAATCATGGCTTCATTTACGAACAACAACAGAAAAGGCTTATGAGATATTTTCTCTCTCCTTTCCGCATGTTTTCATAGTGTAACGGTAGCACACTCGGCGCGATTTCGAGACGTCCAGGTTCGAGTCCCGGCGTGGCCATCGCGGAATTCTTCAGTTTCTTCAGTTTCCTGACATCAAAATAACTAATGACTCTACAGTGGCGCCCGAATTAAATGATGGTGGATAATGATTCATCACCACCAGGATTTGGCGACTGGGTCCCCTAATCCCCAGTCGCCCATTAAAAGGGAGAGTATATAAGGTATTTTCATCCTCCTTTCTGCATGCCTTCGTGGTGTAACGTTAGCACACTCGCCGCGTATTCGAGAGGTGCAGGTTCGAGTCTCGGCGAGGGCTTTGCTCATTTTTCAAGTCTTCTGCTTCAAAATAACCTAATGACTGTACGGACTCTTCTCTCCAATTTAAAATTATAAGTAGGAATTACGACTTAGATCTCAGAGCATTATTAAGACTCATAGCTCTAAGAATATGTATCATAGTTTCATGGCTTATATATTCTTGGTTTTAATCTAAGTGCTGCTGCAACAACTCATGCCTGTAAGCATTCAGAGCAGTAATATAAAACTTAAGTTTCTCGTAGATGCATGGAGCTTTAAAAATTAATTTAATCACTTAAATTAAGGTATTTCAAATTAAGGTAATTTTGGCTATATTATGTTGTTGTTTCTCGGGTATTAAGCATACATACTTTTGGGCTTGACCATGTTCATTATTTATAAGTCTTTTCAAGAAATGTTATCCGGGTTGCAGAGAAGATTTTCACAGCGCAATTCGGCGTATAATAGAAACGATCTACGAGAAATCTGCTTGGTAGTGCTTTTTACTCCTATCTTTTAATAAAATTACATGAAATTTTGATTTTAATGTAGACCCCCAGAAAACGAAAACCACCATGAAAATACTTTTACAGCAGCTTGTACGCTAGTATTCAAGAGAAATCATGTATAAATTATTCTAAAGACACCCACATATCAAATCAGAAGAGAAACACAACAAAGTGAAACGTAAACTTAATAAAGAAACAACCTTGTGTTTGGCGTACATTTAGAGTAAAAAACTCAATGAATTTTGATTAATTTTAAGTAGAAGCCAGTCGTTTCTAATGCTTTTAAAATTCTACTAACTTAAATTTTCAACTTTCGTTACTAGTTTTGCCGACAGATGGCGCTATCCTTTTGTTCGCTTTAGTGCAGTGGGGTATAAATAGGACCGTTACGCCAGCTGCTTTTCAGTATTACAAATTTCTTTGCTCCTGGTGAAGAGGGACCTGTTTGCCCTCGAAATCGATTAAGTTTTTTTTTGTCTAAATCTACGCCAAATATAAGGTTGTTTCTTTATTCAGACCTACATATATTTTCGAATATAGGTATCTATAAAGTATATTTCATGCAACACATGCATATTGAAACGTGATTTTGGAATTTTATGTGAAAATGATAAAAACCGAAGTTTTAAATCTAACGTAATTGAAATTTTTGTATAATTTTGTAATAAATAGTTCCGTCTTATCAAATTATTGTGTAATAGTATCTTAAGTGTTAGAATTACACAGACTGCACACGGATGTACTGATTAATGAATCGATTAGATAAACAGAAAAAATGGTCGTTAGTTTCCCCCCACACTGGTCACATAAATTTGGCAAATTTTTCAAGGTCAGCTTTCATAGCACAAGAGCCATTTTTAATTTCTTAAAGTGTTTTATGGAACAAAGAGAGACTTACTAATTGGAAATTTGTTTTGAGAAGACATATAAAAAGTAAAATTACCAGTAAATTTATGAAAATATCATCTGCAGAGATCCACCGCAACATGGTGCGAAAGTGAATTCTATATTTCAGTAAGACACCAACAAATTCGAATCTATTCTTTGATCGGACGCTGGCGGTCTTTTGATGCCGTAGTTATGTAACGGTACGCTGCTGTTGAAGCTGTTGAGTGGAAATAATCAATAGCCCAAAGGGGCAATTTTCCCAAAAGGGCTATTAATTTCGTTTTGGCATTTTGCGTTGGTTCACTATAAATGGCGTATCACTTTTCATATTGTTGCCACCAAATATTAGAGCCCTGTATTATATTTAAAGAAACTAAATAATGAAGAATCAGCAGAAATGTATATATGTTTCTCGCACTTTGTAAATAACGTTCGTCTCCCCTCGAATATGGGCATTTGGAAGCCCAAATTTGGAATTTGTTTTATTATTTATTTCATATTTTGTAAAACTTCAACGAATTTTTGATTAACAAAATCAGCGATTTCAAAGCGAGCAATGTCAGCATTGCACGAAAAAAAATATCTCCATCACGCGGGACTGTCTGTCGGAAATTCTAAAGATATGGTGTTTTTAAATATTTTTTGATACTGCTGTTGAATTGATCTTTATGTGATTTAAACGCGAAGAACATGATATTTAATAAATAAAGGTAACACACAAAATGTTAAAAAATGCCTCTTTGGGTGTAATATAAAATCTGAAAGCTTTTTTTAAAAAATGTTTGGTGACATAGACGATAAAGAATTAATTTCTTTGTAATTTTAATAGATGTCTTGCATGAGAACACCTTTTTTCCCCCGGTACTCTGATTGCATTGTTATTCTCAATATAATTCAGTGCCCATTATAAAAATTATTGAATGCCATTGTAAAAAAAAAGAAAGAAAGAAAGAAAGTCTGAAAGGTTTCAGATTTTAAATTACGTCCAAAGGGGCGTTTTTTTTTAACTTTTTGTGTGTTACCTTTATTCATTAAATATGATGCTCTTCGCACTTGAACCATAAAATTCAGTTCAACAGCAATATTTCCAAAATAATTTTAAATTGAGCATATCTTTAGAATTTCCGATTCACAGTTTCACGCGTCATAGATAAAAATATTTTTTCTGTACAACGTTGCCACTGCTCGCTTTAAATTCCTTGAGTTTCTTTAAGTTTCTTAAAAAATTCCTTAAAGTTTTACATGAAAGAGATAATAAAACAGATTCCAAATTTCAAATTTGGGCTTCCAGATGCCCATATTCGCAGCAGGATTACGACCTTCAAAATGTGTTGGCTCTAGGTACAGTCGTTTTATCACAAGGCGAGAAGCATACATACATTTATGCAGATTGTTCTGAAAATACAAGGCGATAATATTTAGTGGCAACAGTTTGAAAAGTGAAACGGACATTCAGAGTGCTTCAACGCGAAATCGTAAAAGGAAAACAATAGTCTTTCAGGGACAAAGCCCCTTTAGACTAATAAACTAAATATTAATCTTTGTTGGATTCTTTTTTTGGCCGGCGGAATTTCTCTGCGTATGTGTGTTTCATTTATCTAAATTATGAAAATGTTTATTGATTTATTGACATCTTTTGTCATCAAATGTATACCATACACACTGTTTTCACTTACTAAACACAATAAATTTTATATATATGTATATATATATATATATTGACAATAATGCTTGAAAAAGTGTTAGTCACTCATTGTTACATTTCTCAAAATGTCCAATTGTTACCTAAAAATAGAACTAAATATATCGTAGAGACAAAGCTGTCAAAATGAGTGAACTCCCAAAACAACTCTCTTGACAAAAACAATCTCAAAACTGATTTCGTTCTTAACGTTGCTTCAGGAAATTGATCTTTTTTTCTCATCCAACCCATTACTTCAATACATTTCTTTTTTCCCCCTGCAACTGAATCATTTCTTCATCAACAATTTGGATCCCTAAAACGCAAAAAAATTCTGCGTAGCAGTCGGAAAAAAATGTATCCGGAAGCTTTCCGGAAATGCTAAGGAAAAAAAATCACAAATCCCCCGGACAGAGAAGATAGCATCGCTGTTTGTTGTTTGCGCTTTGGAGAAAATATTTTTTTTCTCTTTCAGACCAGTAAGACAATCATTTGTGTGTCTGTAGTGTCTAGCTTTTTCTTGACCACCAGATGCTTCCAAAGTTGAGAAAACAATGTGATTTTTTTCACTCGGATAAATTTTAAAAATAGGCAGCTTGGATTTGTATCTGGCAATACAAACACCACAAATTCGACTTACTTAAAAAATAAAATTTTGTGAAAGAAATTTCTCTTGCTCTGATTCATTTATACAATGTTTAATCCACATTAAAAGATTCATTTTATAGGATGGCTCATTCTATTAGGAATTTTTTTTTACTTTTATAGCATTTATTTTTCTGCCAGCACTACGCCACATTCACGAATATGCATGCTAGTTTTTTAGACAAAAGTGCGCAATTGGACGCTTAGTCCAAAATAGATTTACTCCTTTTGAGACTTTTACATATATAAGTGAATTTTCGCATGAATAATTTCTGCAAAAACTGCTTAAATTGTGTACCAGATATTTCACAAATTCAGTTTACTTTAAAACTAAATTGTCTTATAAAAGCTATTTCGATTGCTTTGATTCATGAGTCTATTCCGCATAAAATAATTCGCTTCCTAGAATCTCTTCATTTAATTTGGAAATGATTCATTTTATAGGACATTGCTGACACTATGCCAAAATCCCGAATCTGAAAATTTGTTGTTTCAATAAAAGTGCGCTGTTCTGAAACATTTGGCACTTAATGTAAAACATCCAGTGACTTCCTTTGAAATTTTTTATATATAGAACAGATCCGTAATAGTTGTTAAATACTAAAAATAATCAGTTAACAATTTGGCCATGTGTCTGTCTGTATTACTATCACAAATTCGACTTATTTATACATTAAAATATCTTATAAAAGACCTTTAACTTGCTCTTATTCACTTTTACATGTATGTTTCCTATAAAATGATGCAATTTACAGTGCGAATATATTTTATAAAAAAAACTACTGACTTTGAAAGCATTTACTATATTATCGGCACCAGATCAAAATCGCAAAAATACAAATTTGTTGGGTCGATAAAAGTATGTTTTTACACTATCACTTAATCGAGTTGCTCTTATTTAAACATTCGCATACGTGCATCTCATGCAGAAGCATTTAAAATTTATGTAATTTTCCTGTTGAACTATATATCGCGTAAGTACGAAGAAAATAGTGCTTAATAATAAAGCTAAAAAAACAAAAAAAGTGGCTTAATCGGAGTGAGTGTAACAGCAAACTGGTAGACAGCGAGCTCGGCGAAAGCATAAAAACCTTAACAAACCTTTTTGTGTGATTGCTAATACCTGAAACCTATTAATTTGTTTTAAAAAAAATTTTAGCCCAAAGGGGCAATTTGCCCAGAAGGGCTATTAATTTCGTTTTGGCATTTTGCGTTGCCCGCTGTAAAACAGCGTTTCACTTTTCAAACTATTGCCACCAAATATTAGAGCCTTGCATTATATTTAAAGCCATTAAATAATAAAGATTCCGCATGAACGTTTGTATATTTCTCCCTTTGTGAAAAAGCGATGGTATCTAAAGACATTAAATTTTGAATAACGTAGTCCTCCACTAGAATGTGGGCATCTAGAAGACCAAATTTGGAATCTAGAGTTTTTTATCTTATCTATTTCATATTTCGTCAAATAAATATAGTAAGAGAATATGTATTATAATAGGAAGGAAAGTAGGGAAAA
>KK115550.1:57873-96258 GCA_000611955.2 Stegodyphus mimosarum
TGAGGACGAAGCCGTGTAGTAAGAAATTGTAATTTCAGTAAGTGAAGAATATTTTTCAAGCCGGATAATTAATATTTACATTCTTTACTAAAAAAAAAGGAAGAAAAAAATAGAAAGAAAACTTTATTATAAAATGAAATAAAGGCTTAGAATTTTAGGAGTATAAGAATAAAGAATTTTTTTCTCCTACTTCTATGCATATTATCGGGAAATATTTTACCATTCTTCTTTACGCATGCCAGCGTAGAACTAAGCGTATCCTTTGATTCCATTCTGATGAAACTGTAGTAGATCATCTACATCATTATTACCTAGAATCGCATTAAATCGATGTTTATTTATCATTGAAGAATTATGGATGCATCATGTCAAAGTTTAGTTGCTATGTCATGAACATAAGCAAAAATTAACATTACTCAAAAGTGTACTCATTAATATATTATTTACGGCATTATATAGGGTGGGGCAGAGCAGTTTGCTTATTTTAAAATTCAATAAAAGAAAAGTAATGCATATATATGTTACCGTTAAAGTATGAAATCCGTTATTTTATAGAATACCTAGTTATTCCATGAAATAACTGATCGTGTCCGTTAAAGTGTAAAACTCTCTTGCATTTTATGGTTTAACTAGTTATTTCATAGAATAACGATCTGCAGCCCGTTAAAGTGTAAAATAATCTATAGCATATATCTCGCTTTTTAGTATAAGGTACATTTACGTTTCGTTTAACAATATGGAATGTTCGAGTAAAACCCAGTGCGTCAACAAAAAATGTTTTTGTTTTAGAAATAATGCTCTTCGTAATTCCGAGTGTCATTTTAGTAATCCTTGTTGTAACAAATGATTTTATTTTACGTTTCCATAAATACCATTTATACGCCGCATAAATTAGATAAATTGCTTCTTTTTCCTTTTAATTGTCTGTTAAAGTGTCAAATTATTAACATATTACACACTTTAAAGGACACGATCAGTTATTTCATGGAATAACTAGGTATTCCATGAAATAACTGCATTATATACTTTAACGGTAATATATATATTTAATTCTTTGAACAGCATCAAGTATAACATATAAAGTTTATGTCAGAACGTCACTCATGTATACATATGTGGTCATGTTATTATTAATCAGATACTTAAAACATATAGTAGATTTTCAAATTCAGAGCAGAATATTTAGTACTAGCGGAAGTAGCCGATGTCAGTTAAGTTAGATTGAGAGTAATTCATCTAACAACAGAGAGAACGATACCGCTGTAATCCTTCCTTATTTATAAACATGCAAAAAGTAAGATTCATAATCATACATTTTTCAGTCTGATGCGATATGGAACCCACATAAAAATTTCGATAGAAAAATAAACTAATTCTTTCTCGTTATATCATCAACAATACTTTTTAATGACATTCGTCTTTTCGAATCCAATGGTCATAAAAGCTCAAGTTCCATCCAACTTATATTCAATTTTACGCTATTTAACGGGGCAAAAAATTTATCATAACTGATCAGAAATCAATAACGTGAACAAACAAATAAACACACAAACCGACATTTTTCTTTATATGTTTAAATTTTGTAAGACTTACAAGTATTTTGATTAACAAACTCTTCGATTTGAAAGCTAACAGTAGCAACACTTTTCGAAATAAAGCATTTTTTATCTCACGCGTCAGACTGTTGCTACTTGGAAACATGAGTGCGAAAATTACTGCTTTAAGAGTTTTTAATTAGTATTCCGACTGATTAAAGTCGTACGAAAATGGGAATAGTCGAAACGGCTTTCCATGAATTTTTCGAATTGGAAATAGTGTATGCTATTTTTATTTCCTCATAAAACTTATAATTTTTTATTAACAAACTCTAGGATTTGAAAGCGAGCAGTGGCAACAACTTTCGAAATAAAGCCGATTTTTATCTTGGCTTGCGAGACTGTTGCCACTCGGAAAAATGAGAGAGAACATAATCGTTTTTCCGAGTTCTTATTAATATATCTGATTTTAACTACTTTGTTTTTTGGAAAAACGTAGACGTCGGTCTTTTCCAGGAAATTGTAGAAAGTTTGATGATGATAGCTGCAGTAGTGATAGAGTTGTTACAGGACAAACAAACAGACTTCTTTTTTATAGATACAGACTAGCAGAAGTACCCGATTGCCAGTTAAGTTAGATTAAGAATAATGTGTCTAACAGCAGAGAGAACAACACCGCTGTAATCCTTCTCTAATAATGATGCAAAAAAATAAGATTCATTGTCATACATTTTTCAGTTGAATGCTATATGGAACCGACATAAAAAAATTTCGATAGAAAAATAAACTAATCTTCTCTCATTTTATCAGAAACAATTGCACGCTGCTTCTAATGATTTCGCCTTTCTAATAAAATGGTCGTAAAAACTCAAGTTCCATCCAATATTTCACCTACATTTAATTTTATTCGATTAAATGTGGCAAAAAAATGAACATAATTGATCAGAAATCAATAGTGCAAACAAACACAGAGACAGACATTCTTTCTTTATATAGATTTTGTGAAATTTACAAATTTTTAATTGCAAACTTTGCGATTTGAAAAGCCGGCATTAGCAACATTTTTCGAAATAAGAATTTTTATATTCAACGCGCGAAACTGTTGCCACTCGGAAAAATGTGTGCGAAAATTAGCACTTTCACAATTTTTAATTAATATTTCGGCCGATTAAAGTCGTACGAAGAGAGGAATAGTCGAATTAGCTTCCATTCCATTAGAAATTTTTTAAATCGAATATAATTTATTTAATGTTTGGCAATGCTATTTTTATTTCATAGTAAAAATTCGAAATTTTTTATTAAGAAACTGTAGGATTTGAAAGCTAGCAGTGGCAACAACTTTCGAAGTAAAGCAGATTTTCATCTCCAGCTTGCGAGACTGTTGCCACTCGGAAAAACGAGGGCGAAAATAATAATTCTTTTAGAATTTTTAATTAATATTTCTGATTTTAGCTACTTTTTTTTTAGAAAAACCTGAACGTCGACCTTTTCCAGAATCCAGAGAAGAACTGTAGAAAGTTTGCTGACGATAGCTATAGTAGTAGCTGAGTTATTGGAGGACAACTAAGCACGCAAACTTTCTTCTTTATATATATTAACAGCAAAGCCTTATTTTGAATAACTTTTAGGAACTTTCTGGAAGCAGGAGTCGAGGCAGTTCAATCTGCAGCTGCATATATTACAAAGAATCTAATCATCCATAAAAAGAGAAGTCTTTTTTATGCTTGGCAGTCATTACTTGCTGGCTTCTTAAAAATATCAAGAAAGAAGCAAAAAGCTGGGAATATATACCACTTGTCGTAATCCCTTCTCCTCTGACAGGTTCCAAAATTACAGACTGTGACTCAGCGTCGGCTTCATCACCCATCGCGTAAAAAGTCACGTTTCGCGTGAAAGAGACACTGAATATGCAAATGCGCATTGGGGAGGAGATGAAGATAAAAGTGCAATGAATAACAATGAAGATGTTCATCGTTAAAGGGTGAATGGGCATCTATTTTTTCCCTGCTCTTCCAGTGTACAGTAATTAAGGCACAGGGCTTATGCAGTCTCATTTCCAAATGCTCCGAAAGGATGAGTAATGAGTTTCGCTTTACTTACTCATGATAGACAATTTTTTAATTCATTGGAAATTCAAATTTTAATGAAGGTGGAGTATTTCTAAACGCAATCAGCTCATTAATAAAAGAATGCTTCCATACGTTAGGGTTTTAGATATTTAAAGATATTTTTACACATTAATTTCCCTGTAGATTTAAGCAAATATTTCCTTCGAGTAAGTAATAATTCTTATTTAAGCAATCGCAAGTGTAGCAGTTAAAAAATATATTGTATATTTTCTAGAATCTGAGGTTGTTGCATTTTTTTGTTTCTTAATTGGGGTTGTCTGAATCAAGGTTTGAATTTGCCTAAATTTCTACTAATAAGGTACTTTTATTGACAATAATTAATTAGAATTTGCTCCGAATTTCTTGCGCAGTATTTTGTATCTGCTTCAAGCATGACTTAAGGAATCTGATATTAATTAAATCTAAAAATAGCAACTTTGCGTTATTTAGAGCTATTTTAAAACTTAGTGATAAAAGAAATCTTCACTTTTGTATAACTTTACTGCTATGTTGCATCAAAATGCACAGAAACTTAATTACATTTGTACAAATGATTTTTTAAATTATATATTTTCCTCTTGATCTTAATCGCAAATTATATATTTTCCTCTTGATCTTAATCGCAAACATGCTGGGGCTTATACAAGGGTTCATGGGTAGGATATTTCTAATGCAACGCTGTGAAATACTAAACTGAGAATTTATATTGCATGTGCAGGGGCTGTTCGCACATTTTCAGACGATTTTGCTTTGTTGTAAAAAAAATCTTCTGCTTACAATTTTTTCTTTTAAATGCAAATATATTTTCGAATTTATAAATTATCGTCTGCTACTTGACAGTTTTGTTTTTAAATAAAATATCGCTTTTAAAGAAGGAATAGATGGAAGACTATGTTTATGCTCTTTCCGAAGAAAATTACTCGAATCTAGTTAATAGAAAAAGTCGTAAATCCATGGAGTTTCGATATCTAAAGCTAAGACAGGTAGTGTGGTCAACAGCAAAGGGAAGAAAACGTGAAAATTTAACTTTAAGTTGTTCCATATATTTATCTAACAAAAAAATGGAATGTTTCAAATGCTCCAAAAGTAAGACCTTTAATGTTAAAAGAATTTCACCAAATCAAAGGACAGATACAAAATCATCACATGCTCTGTGTCAACTGTAAACGAAGTGATTAATGCTTATTTCAAAATTAAACGTGAAGAAAACATAATGTGCATCGCCTTTCTCCATGACATACCGCCGAACGCAAACCGCGCTGCAAAATTCTTTATGAAAAACATTTATCCAGACAAAAATGGAAAAGAGTTGTCACAATAGACAAATCTTGGGTGCAATAAATGACTGTATTAAAAGGGAATCCATTCATTATCATCAAAGAGGAGAAAAAAAATCTTAAAACATGGTTCAAGGAATCGAAAGAAAGTTTTTCTAAGGGATTTATGATTGCTGCTGATTTTTCTTATAACTACAAATTAAAAGTAAAGAGAGTGGAGAAAAATGTTAATCTCGACTCCACATATTATCAAAAACATATTTCATAACAAATTTTTGAACATGAAATACTTTCTTTTTACACACAGTGGGATAAATCAGTAGAACTGCATCAAGACAAAGCAAGCAGCGACGCGGCAAAATCTGCTGATTATTTCCTGGAAAAAAATGGAGCAAGAAACGGGTGTGGAGAAAATACCTTTGACTTATATCCCTATCAAATCTCCTGATCTGTCGCCAATGTATGTTTTCGCTTCTAGAATTTTAAAAATTAAAGCAAGATTTCCAAACGTCGACCTAAAACTTCCAAACGTCGACCTATGAAAAATGAAAACACAGTTTTTTAGACAGTATTACTCAGGACAGCTCCAAAAAACACGTTTAGAGTTAGTAGTCTAAAGAATTCGACAAACACGCTGAAACATTCAGCAAACATTCTTTAGGGTATAATGGTGAAGCCGGCTTCACGGCAAAGCACTAGAGTATTGATCCCGACTCGGTTCAGTCATTCTCGGAACTCAACGTACTCTCGAGACTGTCCACGCTACAATTCGCGATGCACTCGATAGCCTCAACAATGCACACTCTCGACGCACCAACTCGCGATACACTCGTCGACCAACTCGACACTAGGCTCGCGATACACTGACGAGACATTCGCTAGACTAATACTCCGCATATAAACAGGGTTTATATAGCTTTTGGCCTGCCTTCCAGAACATTCTGGGCCAAGCCGCTACGAATTAGTTCTACAATGTTCTCCATTCGTTTACGGTATATCGCCAATTTTGTCGCCAAATGGGCAATTTCGTGCCAATCATGGCAACCCTGCCTTCCTTTCCATTTTCTGGCAAACCTAAACCCGCTTTGCGGGGAAGCTTTCTCTCCGCAACCGGACATTTCGTAACAATATTAATCCCTAATATAATCTTGATTTCTCATACAAAGGCTTACAAATAAAATATTTATGACCTAATATTCTAAAATGCTAAGCGAGAATTTATGCTGAAAGTATTAAAATAATGCGATTAGACGAAAAAAGGCAGCAATAATTTGTCAGTTTTGGTCGAATAATATCTTGTTTATACCATCTCCTCTTGATATTTAATCGCAGCAATGCTTTCAGTTCCCTATACAAGAGCTTAAATGTGAAATATTGTAATAATAATATTCTGAAATTCTAAATTGATAATTTCTATTTCATGTAAAATGTACTGCTGCTGTTTGATAGCATTACATCAATTTCAAAACTGCAAAGCAGATTTTTACATATGCTTTTCCCAAAATATTATTCTTCCCACGCTATGATCTTATGCCATGCAATATCAAATTTAGGTTTTCTGATATTATATATACACAGCTTAGAACAGTTTTTCGGACGTCTTTATAAAACTACACTTACGTGCGTCTTGTAATATGTTCAAAAAATTAAAGCAATATATTTAAAGTATACATAAATTTGTAGGAATTACCAGGGGGATTTGGGCATTAAAATCTAGAAAATTCCTCATTCCTCTTGCTCACGGTAGGTTTGGAAATTTGGCTTTCTTAGTAAACCATTGTGCCGGTAAATTGAGAGAGTATTGCTGTTTTCGAAATAAGCATAAATCTCTTTTGACTAATGTTTTTCTTTTTTAGTTATATAATATAAACTGCATCTGTCCGTTTTCAAATAGTAATAATGCCATACTTTTCATTTGTTGCATGCTCCGCCCTGAACTCCCGATGAATAAATTTATAACCTCGGATAATCAATCAATTTGTGTGAACCTTTCCTGCAACTAAATGCAATTAAGATTAAAATTCTCTAAATAAATTTGTTTTAAAGAAACCCTGAATAATATGATAACAAAGCAAAAAAGGTTTAAAAATCTGGAAGCTTCCAGATTTAATATTACGCCCAAAGGACCATTTTTTTTTATTTACACACAATTCGTGAGCATTTAAGCTAATGTACCTTTAGGGTAAATATATTTAAAAACAGGAAATCTATACAATTTCCTATACCAGTCTGTACAAATACCCACACAATCTATACAAATGTACTCGCGCGCTGGAAACAAAAATGTTTTTTTTTTCGTAGAGTGTTGTCATTTCTCGCTTTGAAATCGTTGAGATTGTTAATCAAAAATGCGTTAGTTTTACAAAATATGAAATAGGCAATAAAATAAATTCCAAATTCAGGCTTTCAGGTGCCCATATTCGGGTGGATGATTCAAACTTATTCAAAATTACCGTCATTTTTCCACAATGCGAGAAATTAACATACATTCACCGACGCAAAATACAGTTTCGAGACGAACAGTCCTTCTGAGCTAAGGCTACTTTGGGCTAAAAATAATACAAATTCAAAAACAAAATAAATAAAAAATAAAAAAATTTCTGAAAGCTTTCAGATTTTACATTACGCCCAAAGGGACTTTCTTTAATCTTTTGCGTGTTTCTTTTATTTATTAAATAATATACTTTGCACTTAAACCATAAAATTCAATTCAAGAACAATATCGCAAAGTAATTTTAAAATGTGCATATCCATAAAATGTGCGATATACAGTCTCGCGCGCTGGAGATAAATAAGTTTTTTCTTCGTACAGTATTGCCATTTGAAATCGTTGAGTTTGTTAATGAAAAATTCGGTTATTACTCTTATTCGGTTATTATAAAATTATTAGGGTACTTTGAATAAGTTTTGCAAAATATGAAATAGATAATAAAAGAAATCCCAAATTCCAAAATTTGGTCTTCCAGATGCCCATATTCAGGTGGAAACGCACGCTATTCAAAATTGGTACAGTTGTTTTATCACAATGCGAGAAACATACATACATTCATGCAGATTCTTCAAAATTTAATTTCTTTAAATATAATGCAGGGCTGTAATGTTTGGCCGCAACAATTTGAAAGGTGATTCAGAATTTATAGTGAACCAAAGCGAAATGCCAAAACTAAATTAATAGCCCTTCTGGGCTAACACAGTTTGGGCTAATAATTAAAATAGAAGAAGAAAAATTTCGAGATTATCGCTTATTTTTTTATTAAGTTTAAAATTACGTCTTCAAAATGCTGCAGGAAAAACTAGTTAAGATAAATTAAAAGTTCCCCCCCTTTTTTAGATGCCACAAAGTAATGGATTCGGAGCTTTATTGATTCAAAGAACCCGTAAAGTTATAATTTTTGTTTGAAGGGGGAATTGCATTTAATGTGGAAAAAAATTAAACGTAAATTATTATAAATTTACTCATCATCGTTAGGGTACTTTGAATTATTTGAAATCATAATAATAAAAATAAATGCAGAATTTTTATTAATTACAGTAAATGCTTTGTTTTGCAGTCTATTGCATTCAAAATATTTTTCAAAATTGATTTTAAAAAAATAAGTGCGAAAATTGGCGCCTTCAAAGTGTGTAATTAATATTTGGGCTGATTAAAATCGCACGAAGATGGGAAGAGCCGAAATGGCTTCTCACGAATTTTTGGAATCGGGACTAATGTATTTAATGTTTCGTAATGCTATTTTTATTTTATCGTAAATTTCTTATTAAGAAACTCTACGATTTGAAGCGAGCAGTGGCAACAACTTTCGAAATAAAGCAGATTTTCATCTCAAGCTTTCGAGACCGTTGCCATTTGGAAAAATGAGATAAAATTTATCATTTTTCCTAGCTTTTGATTGATATCTCTGATTTTAGCTACTTTTTTTGGAAAATGTGGACGTCGACCTTTCCCAGGCCAGAGAAAAGAATTGTAGAACATTTGGAGACAATAGCTGAATTATTATAGGACAACCAAACATACAGACTTTTTTTGCTAACTCTTCTTTATATATAGAGATATTATAGAGACATTAGGTTTATTTAGAAGAACTTGACGTGAAAAATGAGCATTGCCCTCGCCGGCACTCGAACCACGGACCTCTCGAATACGCGTCGAGTGCGCTAACCACTACACCGCGCAGGCATGCTAAGAAGGCGGCAGAAATGCCTTATAATACTACTACTAAAAATAAGAATCAGAAGCCAGATATATCTATTTTCTAGCCTAAAACTAATTTTTATATTCATTTCCATAATGATTTTTCGTTTAATGGCGCCATTGCTTGGATATTCATATCCTATGAGACGAAGCTACAGATATGCTTAGAATAATAACCTTTATATTCGGAAAATAGCAGATATGGATGCTTTTATTATGCACAGCAATATTTTGATAAATTGTGAGTACTCATGTTTACAAGGAAGCTTCTAATGTATCCTCTTGCTTCTCAAAACGCAAGTTTCTTTCAAAATTTTGAATGAAACTTAACAACATTCAATGAATCTCTTTGTCGCAAAGAGGAAATCTATTCAAAGTTCTTATTTTTTATCCTTCAGAAACGCATCCATTCTTGCTTCTCCTGTAGGGGAAAAAGTCCCTGTTCCCAAGTTTCTTTGTTCTCAACTTCTGTCAACATTTCTTTCAAGTTCAGACAGCGTAGGGGTTGTGCATAAAGAAAAACCGGAGAAAAGTGAAAAGGAGTGACGTAAACAGGTACGATATTTCTCAACTTTCTTTCGTTCGAACGTTTTTTGGATGGAAATGTTTAAAAAGAATGTGAATATCTTAAACTTTCTCTACTACTGAATTTCGAAAAATTGTAAGGTTTTAGTTAAACTAACCAAGTTTATTTTAATTTAAATCTTTTCTATCTCCTCTCTGCTTCAACTTCCTGTCAGAAGAAGCGCGCGTTTTTAGCTTATGCTAATTTTTGAAGTTCAGCCAAGCACTATTTAAGACAGAGGTAGAAACCTCTCGGTGTGTGAGAGCTTTGCCTCAGATCACGGTCACGCTGCTCAACGTTTGCCTGACCAGCTAGCAGTTTAAATTTATAAGCCATAGTGCTTACTACGTGATTGCTTTGTAAAATAAATTAAAGTGCGGTAGTATTTAGTATACCTTGCTACGCACCCTTTTCGGTAGAGGCCAACTTCCGCGAATTGCTCTGCGAAGCAACGTTTAATTTAAGTTCTATTTTAATTTATTTAAATTTATTTGATTGTTAAGTTCGACCAAAGTGTGGTCTGTTACGTTCTGTATCTCTCCCGAATTGGGAGGTTTGTATTTAATAGTAATTGAATAAAAGAGGATTTCAAATCCCTTCACGTGCAGTTATTCTCCAGCCCAGCAGTTACATCAGAACATAGCGTATTATCCGCTCACTGTTCCAGTTCAGGACTTAGAATTTGAGGATAAGAACCCCTTTACAGAATTTACCATGTTCTCAAAGAATACACACAGAATGCTAAGTCCTGATAAAATGTACTGAACAAAATAAGAACAAAAACCATACAAATTCGGTAACCTTATCAAACATAATCAGTTTTCCCAAAATTGTGGACCAAAGTAGTTAATGAAATATCAATATACAGGGTGTTTATAAATACTCGGACCCATTTTGATGTTTAATAACTCATAAAATAATAAACATAGATTAAAATTAATAACATAAATGGTTAGATAGACTCAAAAAGTTTCATAACCCTTGTCAATGAACTTCCACGTGTGCCCCCTTCGTCGCACGGAGAATATCAAGTCAATATTCAATTTCACGCCAGGTACCGGCAAGCATGTCGGCATCCACAGAGGCTTTGGTGGTTGTAATTCTGGCTTTTAAGTCATCCATTTTCGACACTCTACTCCTGTAAACGTTGTCCTTTACAAATTCCCAAAGGAAAAAGTCCAGCAGCGTTATATTAGGTGATCTGCGTGGCCAAGTAATTGGACCTCCTCGCCCAATCCATCTTCCTGTAAAATGTTTATTCAAAGAGCTACGAACGACGGTACCCCAATGAGGTGGTGCACCATCTTGTTGCAAAAAGACATGGGGCTGAAGCTCTTCTTGTTGTGGAAATACAAAGTTTTCCAACATGTTTAAGTATACGACTGATGAGACCGTCTTTTCTGTAAAAAAGAAATGCCCAATGCGGTCGTGCATTATTCCACACCACACATTAACCTTTGGGGAATCTCTTTATGCCTCTCGGTATTCATGGGGGTTTTCAGATCCCCATATGATTGCATTATGGCGATTAACAATGCCAGAAAGATGAAAGGATGCTTCGTCGGAGAACAAAAAAAAGGAGAAAATACAATTAATAAGCAGACGATATTTAGAAAAGTACAGATATTTAGACTGGAAAATGAAATTATCTGAAGTTCACCATACGCGCAGACGATATTTACAAAAGTAAAGATATTCAAAACTGAAAAGGAAAATATATAAGTTATTCCATCAATAAATGCCATAAGTTAGTTTATATCTTAATTATTTTAAGAGTTATTAAACATCAAAATGGGTCTGGGACTTTATTTGGGATTTGGCCTCATTTGTTGGATGTTGATCGTGAGTGCATTCTGTATTTCCTGAAATGTGTGCGAATTGCCAAAATGTTTATGCAGCCTCATTTGTCTTCCCAAGCATATGTCAGATCGGACCGAGTTGGTGACGGTTGTGGCTACAACATATACAGAGACTGTTCGCACATTTTTTAGAGTATTTTCATTGTATTTACAGATATATTTTGCCTAAAATGTTTGTATTTTAAATATTTCATTTGATAGCCCTTATTCTTCGATATCTTTCTACACCGTAATTTCTAAGCCTTTTTTAGAATTAAAAGAGGTATTTTTTCCATTCCTTTTGAAAACTTTCCAAAGTCCAAAGAGGACTGTACGTTCACGTTTGTATAATTCGCTTTATAAATGTCCAAAGCGGTAAAAATCTGTAGATGATACATCAGACGATTTAGTAGAGATAAGAATGAAAGGTATGGTTTTGATACCTGTTACTTGTTCCGGTGTCCGCCGAAAACATCGCGGTGAAAACATCGCGGACGAAAACGCCGCGGAGAAAACAACGCAAGGCAAAAACGTAGTGGTACAAAATATCGTGGGAGAAAATAAAACAAAGAAAAAACATCGCAGTTCTAAAACATCGTGGTATAAAACCTCGTCGTCGGAAATAAAGCGATTCAAAAATTTCGCAGTTTAAAAGCATCGTCGTCGAAAATATCGTGGTAAAAAATAAAGTACCTACAAATCATCGCATGACGATAACGTCACAGACATGCGTTTCTCAGGCTTTAATAATTGCAAAATTGAATAATTGTTTAACAATTGTAAAAACTCGCGTAACGATTTGTGAGCTAAAGAAGGATAGTTTTTACTTTATTTTTTATTTATTAATAACTATTTGCTGAGAATTTAAAATGTAAACTTAAGCATGGAAAATTAATGCAACTTTATAGTACTTGATAGACATTTAAACTGACATAGTTAACAAACAAAGCTCATTAATAAATTATTTTTTATAAAGTTGTACTGGTAATTTTTCGTGAAAAGATAATCTAAAAAAGAATAGAAAAAAAAAGATTAGTAACTGCATGAACTTATCTATAAAAATAGCTAAGTTAATTATATGATTATTTTCTTCACTTTTGTTAATCGGATACTCATATAGTGAAAATTATTTGCCGTTTTGTTTAAATTTCTTGTTTTTTAAAAATTTATTAGTTAATAAAAAATATGGAAGTAAGAAATTATCCTTCTTTCCACCTTGCGCTCATAAATCACTATGCGAATATCCATTTACAGTTATTAAAGCCTAAAAAACGCATGTCTGCGATGTTATCGTCATGTGATGATTTGTAGGCACTTTATTTTTTACGACGATATTTTCGACGACGATATTTTTAAACTGCGAAGTTTTTGAATGGCTTTATTTTCGACGACGACGTACCACGATGTTTTTGAACTACGATGTTTTCTCTTTGCTTTATTTTCTCCCACGATGTTTTAGAACTGCGATGTTTCTCTTGCTTTATTTTCTCCCACGATGTTTTGTACAACGGCGTTTTCTTCTTGCGTTGTTTTCTCTGCGACGTTTTCGTCCGCGATGTTTTTGTCGCGATGTTTTCGGCTGTAGCCACTTAATCCATTTTTTTCCAGGAAATTAACAGTGGATTTTGACTTGAGGCTTTTACAGTTTTTTGTCTTGATGCAATTCTATTGATTGATGGCATTGTGGATAACGAGAAGTTATTTCGTATTTAAAAATTCGGTATAAAATATGTTTCTGGTAATATGTGGAGTTGATCTTAACAGTTTTTCTGCACTGTCTTTAATTTTTACGTGTCGTTATATCAAAAACCAACAACAATCATAGATCCTGTTGAAAACATTCTTTTAATTAAAGTAAAATAACTCACCGAATAAACATTAAATTCGAAGTCAAACCACAAAGGATCGATGCGCAAAACTTATTCTGACCCGGACATTATAATTTGAAAGGCCGACAAAGGTGGCCCGATAGTTGTCATGGACAAGAACACTTACATAGATGGTGTTACTAAAACGAAGGACCATTTAATCCGATTCCTAAAGACCCTTCACACCTCTCAAAAATAAAAACTGCAATCAAATCTTCACAAATCCTTTCGACCAACTTAAAACAGTCGCTTATCCCACCTGTTGCGAATTGTGCCAGATTATATGCTCTTCCCCAGATTCATAAAAGTGATATTCCTTTCCTCCCTATTATATCAAATTCAGGCACTGCTTCGTACCCGTTATCTAAATGTTTAGTTTCTAGGTTTTCAACTCTATTAAATAATAACATTTACGCCCTAAAAATCAATAGAGTTTTAAAAAAAAGTGAAAAGCATTTCTCTTAGAAATTTGCATATAGTTTCTTTTGACGTAAAATCATTAATCACCAAAGTTCCAGTGGAGGGTGCATTAAGATGTCTGGAAACCAGACTTCGTGAAATTCAGTCCCATCCAGGCGGATATCTACATGTATTATTATGTATCAAAATTATTTGAAACTTTGAATTTTCCGTTATGGTTCCGCTACGTAGACGATACTTTTACTCTGTTGGACGGTAATAAAGATGATTTAAATAAAGTTCTTTCAGCAATAAATTCCATTGATCCTGCGATTCAGTTCACTTTGAACTTGAGACATGTAATTCTTTTCCGTTCTCGATATTTTGGTCACACGAAACACATCTAACTTCAGTACTATGGTTTACTGGAAACCTTCATCGGTTTGCTTACACTTCAAATCATGTCACCCGACTAAACAAATTTAGCTTCATTTTATTCCTATGTTTTCCGTGAACTTCAAGTTTCCTCCTCCAAATTGGCTCTTGATCAAGAACTAAGTTATTTAAATGCAGTAGCTATTGACAGGGGCTTTTCACCCAAAATTATTAATCAAGTAGTTAAAACATTCTCTTCTCAACGCCCCAAAGGACACACTCTTGTTTTAGGAGATTATAAGAATTCTGTTATCATTTGTTTCTTTGCATCAATTAGCTATAAAATTGCACGTATTTTACAGAAATTTAATTTTCGGGTCGTCTATCAAAAAATTCCGAGTTCCATACTTAAGGACGCCGCTCCAGATATGAATTCCTGGGGTACATACAGAATCCCTTTACACTACGGTTTACTTTACATTGGTCAAACTAAGAAAGCCTTAAAATTTCGCGTTAAGGAACATGAGGCATGTGTTACGAAAACGGAAACACTGATCTCCTCTCTTGCCCAGGATTGTTGGTCCGAAAATCACACTTTCAATTTTTCTGCAGCCAAAATTATTCAAAAAAAATCTTCCATTGGGAAATTAGATTTTCACATTCAAAAACATTTCACAGGCGTTTCACATTTAAAAAAAATTTCTGTTCTAGTTATTGACCATAATTCCAATCCATCTTTACCTTCACTCTTTAAGGAAATTATATTTTAGTTTTCTTGATTCATAAATAGATGGCGCCAGCAGCTTAATTCCTGACCAGCCATTCTCATCTTATCTTATCTAATCACTATATCTTATCTTGTTCGTATCTTACCTTATCGCGCTTTGGCAGCAAAGGATGATGGTTCAGTAAAAACCATTGAAACTAGTCCTGGGAAAATTTGCAAATATAACGCTGATTTCTGTTTTTGACTTCGAAATTAAACTTGATTAAGTTCCTTTGAACCATATTCAAACATTTTCCCCTTTTTATAATAATGAAGGGATCTCTTTTTATTGCAGTCATTTAAATATATCAAATGTGCATCTATTGTGACAATATTTTTCCATTTTTGTTCATATAATTGTTTCTCATTGAAAATTCTGCAGCGCGTTCTGCTTTCGACGAATGTCGTGGTTAGCAACGATGCACAACATGTTTTTTCGCCTTTTTCAGATTCAAATGAGCATTAATGAATTTTTAGTTAAAACTGAGCATTTTAATAATTTTGCAATTGTCCTTTGATTGATGGATTTTCTTTCAACATTTAAGTTCTTACATTTGCAACATTCGGTTTTTCCTTGGATATGTATCTTGAATAGTTTTTCTCCTTGAAGCCAAACACTGACGTTTTTTCCCCTTTCTTATTGACAATATTATCTATCGTTGCTTTAGATCCCGAAAAATAATGGCTTTCGCAGCAAATTTTAATACATAAATAAGAATAATTTTCTTCGGAAAGAGCCCAAACATAGCCTTCTGCCTATTGCCTCTTTAAAAGGGCTATTTTGCATAAAAACAGAATTGTTAAACAGCAGGCGAAAATTCACACTTTGGGAAATATAGTTGAAGCTAAAACAATTTTTCCAAGCAGGCGATTTTTTTATTTACCAAAGCAAAGCCGTCTAAAAAATGTTTGAACAGTCTCTGCAGCTGTTGAAGAGTAATGTGGATAGCCAGCGTATTCATTCACCTTACTGACCGAAAAGCATTAGATGATGTCAGACGGAGATAGTGGTGATTCCTCCTTAACCTATTATTTTGATTCATCATCAGTTATCCTTTCGGTGAAATATAAGATGATGTCGGTCTGAAATAGTGCTGACTGTAGCTGCAGGTGAAGTGTATTTAGTATAGTCCTTTATTAGTCACTTTTCTTTGCAGGAAAATATCAGGTAGTATCCCACCAAGTACATCTGAAAAATGTACAAATTACCTGAATATTCCTGGGCTATTAGTGTTCAGAAGGAATGGTTAAGTGTCATTAGATTGCCATGACTGCAATACCAAGCAGTGAATGTAATTTTCTTATTACTATAATTACCTCATTCACTATGCAACCCAGACGATAAAGTGGCGAGTGACTCTGATTGACGTATTGAAAGGCCCGGTTCGAATACTGGACATGGCATAGATCCCTTCAGAGGAAGGATCTATCCTTCCATAGGAGGCAACGGTGGCCCACTTCAAAAATTGACCACCGCTTCCGGCCTTAGTAGAATAAGATATTTCTTCCGCCTTCTTTGCATGCCTTCGTGGTATAGTGGTCAGAAATTTTCAGAATTTAAATTGCGTCCAAAGGGGTGTTTTTTTAACATTTTTGGTGTTACCTTTATTTATTAAAAATCATGTTCTTCGTACTTAAACCATAAAACTCAGTTCAAGAGCAATATGGCAAAGTAATTCTAAAATGAGTCAATCTTTAGAATTTCCGATACACAATTCTGCGCGCTGGAGATAAAAAGGTCTTTTTTCCCCGGAGAGTGTTGCTATTGTTCATTTTTAAATCGTTTGAGTTTGTTCATCAAATATTCGCTAAAGTTTTACAAAATATGAAATAGATAATAAAACAAATTCTAAATTCAAATTTGGGTTTCCAGATGCGCATATTCGGGTGGAAACATGCGTTATTCAAAATTGAATGGCTCTGTGTACCATTGTTCTATCACATTTGGAGAAATATACATACATTTGTGCAGATTCTTCGTAATTTAATTTGTTTAAATATAAGACAGAGCTGCAATATTTGCTGGCAACAGTTTGAAAAGTGATTCAGATTTTTTCCAACGCAAAATCACAAAACGAAAACAATAGTCCTTCAGGGACAAAGCCCCTTTGGACTATAAAAAACCTTCGTTCACTAAACACTGATCGTTCAGATTACTAGGTAAAAGTATTAAGCATGCACATATTGCAGCAACGGGCTTGCTTCATTAAGCTGAGTTTCCAATTATAAGAATAGCTTAATGGGAACATGAGCTCTAGCAGTAGCTTATTCCAACTACTAGCTGGAGCTCGAATCTGCCTGCATCAGCTACATTTGTACCTGTTCCTTGTACTAAATCATAATCTTGGAAATGTTTTTCTCTCATTTTGCAATAATATTTGAACTCGAACAAGCACTTTTCTCTCATCAAATTTTTAACGCTCTCAGCGTTATGGACAGAAAATTACGTGCTTTCTTTTTCATTACGCATGTAAATTTCTGAGAGCTTTTAACGTATCCGATTTCCGTTTGGATGCATATTAAAAGGAAAGGAATCAAGGTAGAAAGTGAATAAGTTCTTTTTTAAATATAATTAAGTAAATACAATTTATTCATGACATTTTGAAGAACTTCGGAATTTCAGGGCTAAACCCATAACTCTCGGAGGGTCAAAGGATAGACTATCACTTTGCTACCTAAAAGTTAGGTTAACCGTGCTATTAGAAGCGAATAACTACATGCTACCTCCCAAACCGAACTAAATGATAAGCATTCACAATGTTCATGAAAAAGTGAATTTTTCAAGAATTTGTAAAATTTGTAACGTATATTCAGTATTCACTCCGTTAGCCAGCTGTGTTACCCGATTCCTTTCAGTTGTGCTTTGACATACACACACACAAAAAAAAAAAAAAAAAAAAAAAAAAAAAATTTAAAAAAAAAAAAAAATTCTATATCTTCAGTTCTACTGGGCAGATTGACGAAATTGCATTTTTCATGTCTCGAAAGTGCCACTTGGGATATATATTAGATTTGTATATAACATTACTCTAACATAGGTATTTTAATACAAAATCGGACTTTTTCTGAAACGATTTCCTACTTCTTTCTATATTTCGATTTTACGACACAAATTACGCCCAAATGTTAAATTTTGTAAAATGTGGCGATAAACTTACCGAGAAATTTAAAAATTTATCTTCGCACGCTTTTTTCAGTTTGTCCCCAGAATAATACAATTGGCGAAATTCTTAATTTATGGTAACTTATTTTCCTTTCCCTTTCTTTGTGCACGAACGAGAAAAAGGGTGCTTTGTTCAATCTTTTAAATAATTACAACATAGTGTGTAGACCACATTTGGTGTTATTATCACTTGTAACAAATATGCCAAATTTCAAAACACACCAATATATAAATTAACGTATATCTTTGGAAATTTTGGATAAAAAAAACTCAATTTTTTTGCAGGTATACTTAGACATACATGTACTTTAAGGTGAAAGCAAAAACTTTATATGTTGTAATTCAAAATTTGTTTCGAAGAAATTATAAAAATTACCAAAAAAGAGAAACTGTATAACAAATGTGAAAATAACTGCGAATTTTTTTTGGACTGAAACTCAATTTCTATCTGTGAAAGAAGGAATTAATTAAGTTTTTTAAAAACGAGATACTGATAAATATATAGCAAATTCAATTAGCATCGAGGAGCTAATATTTTTAGAGCTAATTTTTTAAAAACTACTAGAACAACTTTTACAAAACTTGGCACATAGGCATAATTTGAATCGTAGAATCAAAATATGGAAAATAATGTGTATGTCATTTCAGAAAAAGTCCGATTTTGTATCAGAATACCTATATTAGAGTAATGCTATGTATAAATATAATATATATCCTAAGTCACGCTTCCGAGACACGAAAAACGCAAGTTAAATTTCCTCAATTTATTCAGTAAAACGGGAGATATAGAATTGTCCTATTTTCTTTGCGCAGAGTGTGCATGGAGGTGTTGTAAGGCATAATGGCTTATTTGGTACTTCGTTTATGAAATTGTTAGTCCTACGGGCTAACTTTACTGTATCATTTTAGTAACTTTATGAACGTCGTCAGGTTGTAATACAGAAAATTTTCCAGGCATCGCAAACATGTTCTGGAAATAAACTGCTACAAAGTTTCAGAAACTTCACTGAGCGTTGTAATAAGGGAAATGGAAGATGGAATCAAACATAAATAAATAGCTTATATTTCACAATTAAATACCTTCCATTAACTTAAAATTTCTTCTGAAAGTCGGAAAACTGAAATAATTATTTACTTGGACGTTCTCTTCGTATCTTATATAATATTCCTGTTACTGTAGGAACTTGCCGTTACTTCAGCTTATTTAAGTAAATAAAGTTTTAGGAAATATCTTAAATCGTCCCTGTAATGTTTGGTATTTATATAGGAAGAAGATTTTCAATAAACCTTCCAATTTAACTTCATCGTGCAAATAGTTTATCCAAACATTCCGTTTTGGTAAAATATGTGTTTCAGGTAGCAGAGCATAAAGCTGAAAAGATTCATTTTTATTTTTGAAAGTAGAACTTGGTATTAGACTCAAGCTTAGGCAATAAATTTAAAGTTGTGAATTCCATGAACTCCAAAGAGATTTTTCGATATCTTTCTAAGGTAGGCAACAGATTCTTCGCATATGCTCCTTAATAGAGCTTTGAAACATATTTACGGGTGAAACATTAGTACAAACAGCAAGGGTAACCTATTCCTACGAGCATCATATTTGTTCTTAAACTGATATGAACCACAGCGATACTTTCTGGCAAAGGATGTGAAATATGCTCACAGTGGAAATGCTCAATAATTAATTCTTAATGTCATGAAGACCAAATAAAGTAAGGAACCTTTTGGGTGTAGTTATTAACCTATAGGTACTAAGCACGAAAACACCGCTTTTAATTTTATACGATTAATCTTAAAGAAATACAGAGTGTTTATTAAGTCCCAGACCCACTTTGATGTTTAATAACTCATAAAATAATGAAGATATAAACAAACTTATGGCATTTATTGATAGAATAACTTATACATTTTTCTTTTCAGGTTTGAATATCTTTACTTTTGTAAATATCGTCTGCGCGTGTGGTTAATTTCAGATAATTTCATTTTCCAGTCTAAATATCTGTACTTTGCTAAATATCGTCTGCTTATTAATTGCATTTTTCTCTCTTGAGGATGGCCTTTACAACAGATATACTAAGGAGGAAAAAAGATGATGATAAATTTCTGAAGCGCATAATGTTCTCCGACGAAGCATCCTTTCATTTTTCCGGCATTGTTAATCGCCATAATGTGCGCATATGCACCTTTGTGCCTCAAGGTATATGTGCGCATATACCGTGAGGTACAAAGGGATTCCCCAAAGGTTAATGTGTGGTGTGGACTAATGCACGACGAAAAACTTCGTATTTCCACAACTAGAAGAGCTTCAGCCACGTGTCGTTTTGCAACAAGATGGTGCACCACCTCATTGGGATACCATCGTTCGTAGTTCTTTGAATGACCATTTTACAGGAAGATGGATTGGGCGAGGAGGTCCAATTCCTTGGCCACCCAGATCACCTGATATAACGCCGCTGGACGTTTTCCTTTTGGGATTTGTAAAGCACAACGTTTACAGGAGGAGAGTGTCGAACATTCATGATCTAAAAACCAGAATTGCAACCGCAATAGCCTCTGTGGATGCCGACATGCTTGCCGTTACCTGGCGTGAAATTGAATATCGACTTGATATTCTCCGTGCGACGAAGGGGGCACACGCGCAAGTTCATTGACAAGGGTCATGAAACCTTTTGAGTCTATCTAACCATTCATGTTATTAATTTTAATCTATCTTTATTATTTTATGAGTTATTAAACATCAAAATGTGTCCGGGACTTTATAAACACCCTGTACTTTCAAAGTTTTGAAGAAACAATAGTTTTAAGATCATGGCTTAAACACTCATATCGTTGAATGAAATGGTTAAATTTCAAATGTTCTAAGCGTGATCCTTTTGTAAAACGCCCCGATATCAGTCTTTTAAATAAGATCTTCTGAATGTCAACAGTCGCCACATCTGCCATGACGCGTTACTTAAGATCGTTCAAACTTTCATTTGGTTTAGTTCATTGCGGCAAAGCACACGAGGGATATCTGCCTAAGGAGAAGGATGCCTTCGTGAGAACTTATTAAGGAAACCTGGCTCGTAGAAACATTACCATGGGGAAAAACACAAAAACGCCCATGCAGTCTGTCGGGATTCGAACCCCGAGCCGAACTACCAGTGTTCCGAATTTATCGCTCGGCCCCTCCTAGATCAGTTGAAACTTTGTTACATCTTAAAGCACGATGTTAAATCTGGATTTCTTAGTAACCTATTAGTTAGTGCCATGATTCCGTACATTGCATGGCCAATCTAAGAGGAAGGTAAGTGTTTTACCCATACCATTCCGTACAACGACTTTATACAACAGTAGGATAATTTGTTCATCTACTTTCCTCCTTGATTAGTGGCCATATTGTTAGATTGAAGTGAAGAGCGCTCATGTGATACTGATGTCACGAAAATAAACTATAAGATCTGGATCGCATATTGGAAGATTTCCTTTATAAAACGGTATTAAACACCTTCTATTTAAAAGAAATGCTTTTCGATTTTGGAGCGTTTAATCTGCCTACTTCTTTTATGCAAACTGTGTATTAAATTTTATTGTACATGCACATCGTTTTCAAGTGGGTAGACGATTTATTCTTTTCATGAAATATGCATTTTGACAGAAATTGATATAAGCATCTTCCCTTTTACAGCAAAATTATTCTTTTAAATTATTACCTTATGCAAATTGAGTAAATTTTTAAATTTATTACATTATGTAAATTTTTAAATTTATTACATTATGTAAATTTTTAAATTTATTACATTATGTAAATTTTTAAATTATTACATTACGTAAATGCACACACTGGCCGATGAATTACAAACCTTTGAAATTTTCGTTAGTAAACGTGCTAGGGATGAAGTATGCAATTTTTTATGACGTGGATTACACGTGCTTAGAATGCTAGTATAAGTAAGGTGCAAGAATGCTTTTCACGATGAATAAAGTAAAATGGGAAAAACGACAGATCTTTCTCCATTTGAAAAACGGCTTATTTTTGGGGCCCCTTTAGCAGGGCCTCGATTTCGAAGACAGCAAATCTCGCTGGGTTCTCAAGAACAGCCATATCAAAGCTAATCAAAAGTTGGAATCAGAACCTACAGTCTTTTTCTAGAAGTCGTAACTGCTGTTCGAACACAGTTTTCCAAGAGAATGATCGGCGTCGTCTGCGACGAATTGTACGGCAGAACGGGGATTGTACTGTGCTGCAACTGACACATATCGTCAACTATGGTTCTTCTCAAGAGATCTCAGTTAGAACTATTCCCAGAGAACTACAAAGGATAGGAATGCATAGTCGGGGGTCTGAGAGAAAATCAGTCATTTCTGCCCGACATGAAAGAATTCGTTTGCAGTGGCGTCGGGAAAGAAGACACTAGACATCTGTGGATTGGAAAAGAGTAATCTGGTCGGATGGATCACGCTACATCTTATTTCGCGCTGATGGAAGACGTCGAATTTGGCAACAACCCCATGAAGCCATGAATCCATCTTACCTTACTCGCACTGTGCAAAGGCTAGTGGGAGTATTATGATATGGACCATATTCCGCTGGCATGGAAATATGCCCTGGTTTTCCTCGAGGTTTAGCAAACAGTCATGAGATACCTAGATATACTGACAGATCAAGTGCACCATGCAATGTTGCATTTTTACCCTGATGGCGAAGGATACTTCATGGACGATATTGCAGCTATACATCGTGCCAGAAGTGTTGAAAAGTGGTTCGCTAAACATCGGTCTGACTTCCAACACCTTCCCTGGCTACCCAGCTCAGATCTTACCCCCATAGAAAATGTATGACATATGGTGGAAAGACGCATCCGTCAGCACTCTCTTCTTCCATATAATTTACAAGATCTAAAAAGCTGCATAGCCAATGCATGGTATTCTCTGAACGCAAATGCACTTCAGAAGCATGCAGACTTGATGTCCTAACGAATCACAGCAGTTATTCGTGCAAAAGGGGCTCCGATAAAATATTGATCTTGGGTTTTTAATTCATTGGCCAGTATGTGTAAGTAACAGACATGCAATGTGAATTGCGTATATATTTTTAATTTATGAGTGTAAAACTGTATATGGGCAGAGATCTGATTCCGTATCCTCCACAACCAGTTTAAGCTATTCTTGGGGCATCGGAAAGCAAAATATGTTATTTGTAGTGAGTGAATATTTGAGTATACTGTTTCGAAGTAACAAATATGGAATATTTCAAGAACTTGTGGTACTAATTTCAAATAATCGCTTTATAGGGATGTTTTTAAGCTGATGAGACCTATGAAAATGTATGTTAAGTCAAACATTCTGCCAGCAATAACAAATTTTATTAATTTAGCTACAGGCTGAAAAAGATCAAACCGGGGAAAGACTTTGGACCTTTATTTCAGGGGCCACCAAAAGATCATAACTGACATGCATAGTAGTTACTATGAAACTAATTATAAATGATTATAATCTAATCTTTTCCTTTTACCTTAATACTGTAACAAATTTAGAAAACTTGAAGAGTATTATGTATATCGTAAGATTATGTAGTTGTTGTTTCTTATGGCTTTATTCGGAAATCAATCCATTTACATCAAGCCCACCAAAAAATTAAGAAATAAAAATTAAACAATTAAAATCTTAAAAAATCATCAGTGATTAGGGGCGAAACAACCATGTGCTCAAGATATAAGATCCCTGACCGTCTAATACGGTTGGAGATCATCACCACTATGTTGTACCTTAGCTCCAAGGTCCGTACAGACGAGAAAGTGTTGCATATTTATAGTGTCTGTTTCACAAATAGGGCATTGGTCTGTTTTACAAATAGGGCACTGACTGGAAAGTCAGTAAGCCTGTACTGCTGAGATGTTTGGCGAAGCCTGTACGTAGTCGAACATTAGCCATAACCTCTAAACCTGGCCTGCAACTGAACTCATTCCAGTCATTCATGATATTCTCACAGTTAGGCATTAACGCTACACGCATCAGTTACATTCCTAAAGTCACAGGTGCCCCATCGGGGGTGCTATATGAGTAACAGCTAAACGTTATGGCTGCTCGCTTTGTAACGTTGTTTCAGCGACATTTCTTAAGATTATTATTAATATTATAAGGTTGTAGGGTTCGACATTTTTTATTTAGTGTGGAGGAACCTAATGAACAGCTAAGCGAATAATCGCTTTAGTTCAATAACAGAGAAGTAAACTCTAGAAGTGTTAATTATCCTTTATTGTTCACAATAAGAACTGACAAATGGTCCCTTTCTCAGGGCGTGCAGCAAAGCCTCCACTTGGGCTTGAAGTCAAAAAAATAAGAACCAAGACTTAACTAATGCTTAACTAAAGAGATATAGCCGAAGCCATCAAAATTGTAAGTAGTAGGCTTCTACTTACAATTATGAATAAGCTAGCAAAGCTATCAAGAAGGGCCTGTAATACGGCCCAGGGTAGTAACAGCTTAGAGAGTCACAGCCAAAAGGCAAACGCGCGCTAGTCAGAAACTCTGAGGCTCTTTCTCGAGTCAGTGGAACTTGGACTTAAATATTACTTTTACCTCATTTGCATTAAACGCGATTCTAAGAGCACATTCTGGTAGGAAATTGTAAGCTGAAATTAGAAGGGACAGAAAAGTAGCTTTAACTAAAAATAACTGTTAAAAACTTAGGATAAACTCTATAAGGTATTTTCTCGCTCCTATCCGCATGCCTTCATGTGTAACTGGAAGCATACTCTAAGCATATTCGAGAGGTCCAGGGTTCGAATCCTGGAGAGGACACTACACATTTTTCACGCCCCCTGCTTAAAAAAACTATTGACTCTACAGCATGTATACAATTAATGTGGATAATTAAACACGTTAAGTTACATATTACAAAAATTCTACACAAATGCATTTGCATAATATTGTGAAACATAATACGTATTATATTTCTATATTACTGTTCGTTCTTGCATGTTTCTTATCTTAACTTCAGCCATTTTTAAAATTGGAGCCTAGGAAATAGTGGCTTGAAACTTGATGGAGAAAATTTGTGCTTTACCTTATGTTCTCATTCTAGCTCTTTACGACGGAGACTGCACACGTTATTTGAAACATTACAAAGCCATAGCCAATCTGTTGATCACAAACTTTCATTTTAATACCGAAAAATCTGACATTACAGAAGATGCTATCCTTTCCGAGAAAACATTTTCCAAAGACAACGATTTTGCTCGTCTTTGGGCCCGAGATTAAATCCCATTTTGACGATAAACGAACACTATCTAGACACTCTTAGGACGTTACTTGACGTAGTTTCTTCTGTACAGGGCTGTTCCAAAGAATTCTTCCTACTTCGTTTCTATTTCCGTTCCTTTTAATACCCTTCAATTTTGGCGCGAGTACAAATCGTCTGAAGGAGGAGTTCAGGGATCCTTCTCCCCATGTAAGGGGAGGGGAGAAATGGGTGGTTGATGGAGTAAAGAAGTTGGATAAGGTTACGAAAAGGGAATCCGGCTGAAACAAAATTCCACTTTTTCCCGTACTTCGCTAATTTTGTTGTCGTCTTTGCTACGGAGGGTGTCGGATTTTTTTTCTCAAACCTTCTCAAATTCTTATGAGTTATCGCTTTTCCCTGCCAAAAGAAATTATTTTCAGAATAAACATGTATACAGACTGCAATCATTTTCTGTGATGATATAGAGGAAGGTTTACATTAGAGGATATTTTTTTTCGTTTCTGAGCGTAATTTTAAAATAACAAATTATACAGTTTATTTTGCGGAGTATTTTTTTTTCGGGAAGCGATGTCGGAAATATTAAATCTCCTAGTGGCGAATAATTTTTTTAAAAAAGGAATTGCGTCAGAAAGGAAAGTTTTGAAAATTTCACGCCAAAAAAGAATTTATCATATCGATGCCTTAAATACCACATAAAGAATATACAGATAACGGCTATATTTTTTTAAAGGCTTTGTCACATATCTTGATTTAGTTCATGTAGTTAGGCAGCTGGTTTTTTAATAAGCAGAATTTTGTGAGCAAAGCGCAAGAGCTTGTTAATTTAAATTATCTTGTATTGATATATAACTATTATTAAAAGTAATTTAGACAACTATGAACTATTATTATCAGAATTTAGCTAATAACATCTCGCACAAAGTTAATCTAATCAGTCAGCTTTTTATTAATTTAATTAGACAGAACTTTCTGAGCAAAGCGTAAGGGCTTCTTAATTTAAATTATCTTGAACTGATATATAAGTATTATGAACAATAATTTAAACAATTACGAACTATTATTATTAGAATTTAGATTATAATATTTCGCATTTAGTTCATCTAACTAGGCAGCATTTTATTAATTTAATGAAGTAGAATTTTGTAAGCAAAGAGAAAAAGATTGTCAGTTTAAATTATCATAACTATTACGAAATATTAGAAAATTACGAAGTATTAGAAAATTATGTACTATTATTAATAGAATTTAGATTATAATAGAATATATTTTAAACTAAATGGTTAATTTAGATTATAATCAAATTAATTTAGATTAAACTAATTTAGATTATAATGGAATATTGTTTAAACTAAATCATTAATTTAGATTATAATGGAATTTATTTAGATAAACTAATTTAGATTCTAATGGAATATAATTTAAACAAAATTTTAAAGATTCTCAGCTGACGACTATAACATATTAAGGTTTTATGTATTATGAAATACTCGATAAATACATTGACGACTATTCAGAAACTATTAGAAGAACTGAACTGTTATGAGTATTAAATGGCTATTAAGGAATTAAAACTTAAAAAAATTATAAGTTACTGAAGTATTTAATACTAACAACATATAATATGCTTAACTGCTTTTAAGTAATTTATCCGTAGGAAAACAATCTAAAACTGTTATTGATATTTTATAATAATTATCTGTTTCGTATTTTGTAAGCATTTAACGAATTTCTTATTAACAAACTCAGAGCGCGCAATGGCAACACTTCAAAGCGCGCAATGGCAACACTGTACGGAAAAATATTATCTCCAGCCCATGAGGCTGTGTATCGAAAATTCTAAAAATATGCCCTTTTTATATATTTTGTGATATTACTTGTGAACTGAATTTTATGCTTTAAGTGGGAAAAGGATGATATATAATAAATGAAAGTAACATACGAAACGTTAAGAAAAACGTCCCTTTAGTCGTAATATAAAATCTGAAACCTTTCAAGCTTTATTTTTTGAAATTTTATGACTAATAGCTAGCAAAAAAATTGCTGTTCTTTTTTGCCTCTCCGGTAAAATTTTAAAACCGATGAATACATTATCATTTTATATACCAAAATTATTAGTTCAAAGGGGCAATTTGCCCAGAAGGATTACTAATTTCGTTTTGGCCTTTTTGCGTTGATTCACTACAAGCGTTGTTTCACTTTTCAAATCGTTGCCACCAAATATCATCGCCCTGTATTTTATTTAAAGAAATTAAATAACGAAGAATCTGCATAAATGTATGTATGTTTCTCGCATTGTGATAAAACGACGGTACATAGAGCCAAATTTTCAAAAATGTAATCCTCCTGCAAATATAGGCATCCGGAAGCCCTAATTTGGAATTTGGAATTTGTTTTATTATCTATTTTACACTTTGTAACTTAACAAATTTTTGATTAACAAACTCAAGGATTTCAAAGCCGGCAATGGCAACGTTGTACAGAAAAAAACATTTTTATTTCCTGCGCGCGAGACTGTGTATCGGAAATTCTAATGATATGCTCATTTTGAAATTATTTTTCGAAATTGCTGTTGAATTGAATTTTATGGTTTAAGTGCGAAGAACATGATATTTAATAAATAAAGCTAACACCACACAAAATGGTAAAAAAACGCCGCTTTAGACGTAATTTAAAATCTAAAACTTTTCAGGTTTTGTTTAGTCCAAAGGAGCAATTTGAAGTACTATTATTTTCAATTTAGAAGTCAATAAACAAAAAATCAGCGTTATATTTTCAAATTTTCATAGGACTAGTTTCGATGGTTTTACCGAACCACCATCTTCAGCTGCAAAAGCGCAAATACAACGCCCATTTGCGCTTTTGCTGCTGAGGATGGTGTTTCGGTAAAACCATCGAAACTGTGAAAATTCAAACCATCCTGTGAAACTTTCCTGTGAAAATTTGAAAATATAACGCAGATTTTTGTTGTTTGAGTTCTAAATTAATATTTGTTCCCCGTGTTATTGTATCTTTACCATTAATTTCGCTTTGGCATTTTGCGTTGAAAACTATAAACGGAGAAACACTTTTCAAATTGTCGCCACCAACTATTATCGCCCTGCATGATACTTAAAGAAATTAAATAATGAAGAATCTGCATGAATGTATGTATGTGTGTTTCTAAAACAACGGTGCTTAATCCATCAAAATTTAAATAACGTAATCTTCATAGAATATGGACATGTGGAAGACCTAATTTAGATTAAATTTTTTTATCATCGATTTCATATTTTGTAACGTTTCAAAGAATTTTTTGATTAAAAAACTAAACGATTTCAAAGCGGGCAACAACACTGTATGAAAAAAAAACCCATTTTTATCTCCAGCGCACGAGACTCTGTATCGGAAATTCTAAAGATATGTTCATTTTAAAATTACTTTGCGATATTGCTTTTGAACTGAATTTTATGGTTTGAGTGCGTAAAACATGATATTTAATAAATAAAGGTAACACACAAAACGGTAAAAAAACGCCCGTTTGGACGTAATTTAAACTCTGAATTCTTTTAGATTTTTTTTTAATTTCCTATTTTTAAAACTTAAATTTTTTATTAAATTGAAAGCGAGCGGTGGCAACGTTTGCGATATAAAGCAGAGTTTTATCTCCAGCGCGGGAGGCTGTTACCACTTGGAAAAATGAGTGCGAAAATAGAGTTTTCAGAGTTTTTGATTAAACCCGTACGAGAATAAGAATGGTCGAAGTGGCTTCTTACGCCCTTTTGGAATCCGGGGATACCTCTCTTAAAGCGAAACTCCCCACCGTTCAGAAGAAGATGATACCGCAAACAAACAAAGAAACAATCAGACCAGCATAAATTTTAGTAGTATAGATAATATTTTGAAACCGGAAAAAAATTCGTGTATAGTAACACTGTATTTTCCGAAGTTGAAATAATTAAGAATGCAGTATATTTTTTACATTTCAGTGTAAATACCCGCTTTTATTCTTCAAAAAAAAATTTAGAATACGGTCAAGTAACTGCTTAAGCTTTTCTACACACCTTATTATTGTAGTCAAAAATTCATCTTAATTTCTGTTCTCTTGTTATTTGGGCACTATATTCCCTTTTCCAGTTAAATAGCTTTCAGCATCACAGATGAACGACAAAATAAAATAAAGCGTAAAAGTCATTCCACTTGAACTCCATTAGAATCAAAACATTTAGAATCCAAATAGATTTAAAGAATTCTTCCTCCCAAAGTGAGGTAAGAATGAGATCCATTTATTTAAAAAGGAATAAAGGGGAAAAAAAGAAGAAGATTCAGATATATACTTAAGCACTCTCGGCTTTCATTGGAATAAAAACGAATTCTTCACTCAACGAAAAATTCAAAAACTATCTTCTCATAACGACGAAAGTATTCGTTTATTCGTTAGAAAGCTTTGAATAGCAGGAGAGAAAAGTACGCGGGAAATCAACATGGCGTCGTTGCTTAGCAACAACTGGAGTGGACGAAATGATTTTAGTTTTTTCGTCCTCACAAATTTTTTGTTTGCTTTTATGGATTTTGATTCTTTTTCCTCGCGTTGCTTTTTGGAGCTGTATCGGGTTTAGCGTGTGTGCTCGCTGTTCATATTCTTTTTATTTACTTTTGTTTATTTTTTGGATAAAGAATCGTGAAGTAGCAGAATTTATTTGTCAAGTTTTCCTTTATTCATTTTGTTCAATGAAAAGGGACGAAAAAAAATGGAAAAAACAATATTGTAAAATTTATTTTTTCCCTTTCTTTCAGTAAAGGAAAGTGAATTAGGTTTTTAGCAAGAGCTTCTAAGCTTTATTCAATTAAAATGAAAATATTAATCCTTAGATCGAATTTCTAAATTTGATTTAAAATATGCTAAATTTTAAATTATATACGGAGGCGCCTCGTCAGCTGCATGTGGATGTTGAAGAAGAGTAGTGCTGCTCTTATGCAAATAAAATCTATGCTATTAAAATATGTGCACGTCTGACTGCTTGTTTGTTTGTGACACCATCTCCAGCAGAACGGCGGGGGGTTAAGTTTCGAAAGAGGTACTTTCGGATTCCATAAATTCGAGTGAAGCCATTTCGAAACATTCTCATCTTCGTATGACTTTAATCAGCCGAGATATTAATTGAAAACTCTGAAATGGATAATTTTCGCCTCATTTTTCCGAGTGGAGGCAGTCTCGCAAGCTGGAGATAAAAATCTGCTTTATTTCGACAAGTGCTGATACTGCTCGGTTTCATATTGTAGAGTCTATTAATAAAAATTTGTAAGCTTCACAAAATATGAAATTAAAGTATCACTGCCAAGTATTAAACATATTATTATTATATACTAGCGGAAGTACCCGATGATTGAGAGTAATGCATTTAACAACGGAAAGAACGATACCCCTGTAATCCTTCTCTAATAAGGATGCAAAAAATAAGGTTCATAGTCATACAATTTTCACTCTGATACGATATGGAACCCAGATAAAAAATTTCGATAGAAAAATAAGCTAATTCTCTCACATTATATCAGCAACAATGTCACGGAGCTTTTAATGATTTTTGTCTTTCTAATCAAATGGTCGCAAAAGCTCAAGTTCCATCCAATATTTCACCTATATTCAATTTTAGTCAATTGAATATGGCAAAACATTTATCATAAATGATCAGAGGTTAATAACGCGAAAAAACAAAAAACGCGCGTTCTTCTTTATATTGTTACGGATTTCATATTTATTTGGCTATTTATTTAGAATTATAATTAAATTTGTTTTATTTTTCCGTGCAACGCAGACGATTTAGCTACGTCGGAAAAGTAAAAATACGGGAGCGCATGCATTTAATATTTAATAAATAAATATCTCGTAATTACTATTGCCATCCACAACTATCGAGAAAAATCCAGGTTTTACCACAATATTCTAGTAAATAAATAAAAAGCTTATAAGAGCAGAACTAAAACACCTCATCTCAGTTGTTGTAGCAGTTCTAAGCAAACTGTTTGTTTACTTGTAGAGACATTAGGTTCTTTCGGAGCAGGAGACATGAAAAAATGAGCAACGCCTTCGCCGGGAATCGAACCACGGACCTCTCGGTTACGCGTCGAGCATGCAGACCACTACACCACGAAGGCATGCGAAGAAGGCGGGAGAAATACCTTATATACTTAATGCTGTGATTGACTGTAACGAATTCGCTGTGATATTGGATTAATTTTATCTGTTTTGAATTGAAGTCTGTTGAAAGTTTGAGATTTTGTGATATTGTACGAGTATCTCTGAGGAAATATATCAGTGGTTTGTTTTGTTTCTTGTGAAAAGAATAAATTTTGATAACTTTTTAACCACTGGTGCATTCAATCCATTACGCACGCAACAATCCGTACGTACGCAACAATTTGTGGTGTCAGAAGTGGGATATTTGAATACCAATTACACGAGCAATGGAAGAACAATTGAGACAATTTATGGCAGCCTTTGCTGCATTTAAATAAGAAATTAAAGCTGGCTAAGATTCTGTTAAAGATGAAATGAAGGCTGTTCAGAACTCTGTTAAAGATGAGATGAAAGCGGTTCAAGAATCTGTTAAAGATGAGATGAAAGCGGTTGAAGAAAAGATTGAAGCTGGTCAAGAAAAGATTGAAGCAGGTCAAGAGGAAATGAAAAGAGAAATTACCTGTATAATAGAAAACAAATCTGAGTCTACGGAAGGCGGAATAGATGCAGTTGAAAATAAAGTTGTAGAAATTGAAGAAAAAGTTTCTTCCGTGAAAGAGCAAATAGAAGAGAGAGTTTCGGCCGTGGAACGACAAATAGGTTACAGAGTTTCTTCTGTCAAAGAAAAAATCGAAGGAAGAGTTTGGGCCGTTCAACAACAAATTGATGGCAGGGTTTCTTCGGTCGCCAAGGAAGCTGATGCCTTAAAGAAATTCGTAGCGACAGCAGAAAGCAATGCTGATGGATTTAAATTTTATCCTTGCTTTCTCGTTCCTTCCTGAAGTTATCCACACATGATGGGAAGACCACTTGGCAAGTGTATAAGACACAATTTTCTATAGTGGCGGATGCGAATAATTGGGATTCCCAAGCTAATTGTTTAATTATGACGAAGCCTTCGAGGGGTATCTGCCTTAAGGGAGGGATAACTCCGTGGAGAACTTTCTAAGAGAAACGTGCTCTTATTCACTTATTTTTATATGGGGGAAACCATGAAACTCTTGCAGCTAGCTCATTCGTGAGATTCGAACCTCGTTTTGAACTACCAGTACTGAAGTCAGGCTGCTTTAATGTGACAAAGCATACGATGGCTATCTGTCTAAGAACAGGGTTCTTTTGTAGACGCCTTTTGTATCAGATTGTCTCGAGTATACTTTATATGGTATTAGTCTCTACGCATAACCATCAAAATTTTAATAATGGTGTTAGAAAGTAAAAGAACTGCTTATAGCAAGCTAGTTTTAAAACACGGCAATAGTGTTTCAATATACTTCTGAAATACGAGATAGAGTCCTTTCTCTTAGTTACATCAAATTCTTCGTTACCATCAAGGTATTGGCCGAAACCGTTGTTGACGAAATCGAGCAAAGAAAACTGCGCAAGAGAAAAACACCATCGGATAAAACATCGAGAGAGTAAAGATAGAATTGCTGAAAGAATTGAAAAAGGTACTACTCCTGTAAAACATTGTGATAGAAAGCATCATCATTCAAAATAAATCAGGTAAAAGACTTCGCAGTTTTAATATACTGTCATGTAAAATATCTTGGTAAAATATAAAGCACCATCGAATGATGATAACATAGCAAACACATTATTTTAGACTTTCAACGTATTAAATACATGTTTGGATATTGTGAGAAGAAGAAATAAGGAACATTTTTACCTCTATATTTTATATTTTTAATCAACTTTTGAGGATTTATTTATTTATTTTTACTAATAATTTATTTTGAGCTAAAGGAACTTTCGTTTCACTCTCATTTTTACATACGCTTTTCACGCCAGAATGTAAATTAGATAGCACGCGTTTATTCAGATTAAGGGAGAAAGAAGTGATATTTAATGTAAAGTTCTGCTAATTGATTTTAGAGCGTATTCTTCTTGTTAGAGGCCACGTTGCTACCAATTTATGCAAGGAAATTCCGCTGGCAAAAAATGAAACCAGGAAGCATTAATATTTAGTTTATCTTTCTTTTATAATAATGGGCACTGAATTATATTGAGAGTAACACTGCAGTCAGAGTAGTGGTGAAAATAAGGTATACCCATGCAAAAAATCCATTAAACTCTCAAAAAACATTTTTTTAAAGTATCTGAAAGCTTTCAGATTTTATATTACGCTCAAAGGGACTTTTTTAACGTTTTGTGTGTTGCCTTTATTTATTAAATATCATGATATTTGCACTTAAACCGCATAAAATTCAATTCAACAGCAGTGTCACAAAATTACATATTTAAAAACAGCGTATCTTTAGAATTTCCTATACACTGTGTCGCGCGCTGGTGATCAAAATGTCTTTTTTCCTTACAGTGTTGCCATTGCTCGCTTTGAAATCGTTGAGTTGTTTATCAAAAAAAATTCTTTAAAGTTTTAGAAAATATTAAATAGATAATAAAAGAAATTCCAAATTTTGGCTTCCAGACGCCCATATTCGTGTGGAGAATTACATTAATCAAAATTGGATAGCTTTAGGTACCGTTGTGTTTTCACAATGCAACAAACATATATACATTTCTGAAGATTTTTTATTATTTAATTTCTTTAAATATAATACAAATCGATAATATTTGGTGGCAATAATTTAAAAAGTGATCCGTTGTTTATAGTGAAACATCACAAAATGCCATTTTGAGACCAATAGCCCTTTTGTGCTACCGCCCCTTTAAGTTAAAAATAGTAACTACTTCTTTATATACATTTATATATATATTTATTTATTTTTACGCAAAATCTATTGTAACTAGTCTAACATATCTTTATCTGAAAGCCATTATTCGAGGCAACTTATTCAAACGATTTCATTTTCTGAACAGCCTGACTTAGACCACTCATAGTCCTTGCAACACATTTAAATAAATGACAACTATATTTATCTAGGACTGGAACGAAAGCCAAGTTGCTGTGATTATGACTAGGGAGAACAAAATGCTTCAACTCCAGTCAACAAGTTTCGATTTTTCTAATGGCTATTTTATGGTTGGAGAAGGAACCGGCCTATACGTGCTCTTGAATAAAATATCTTTAGGAATAATGTATGAGGCACAAATGGCTACGCCGGAACACTGAAGAGGCTGCGCCCACGTTAGTAAACAATTTTAACGATCTCACGTTACGTAGTGAATGCTCTAAGGTAATAGACGAGTTGATTGAATTGAAGAGTAGGTGTGCACTTTTATGCGCATTGTATGCATTTCGAAAGCACATTTATGTGTACCGTACGCTTTTAAATTCCCTTTTATGACCACACATGCTTACATTCTCATCACTGCGTACGGCATCAGGCATATCAGTTTCTTGCTGATTTCTTTCTTTAAAGTTTTGATTAAGAAATGCATGGTAATGCGCTACTCATAGCTCTGTATTATATACAGTTCTGTGTTAGAGATGTTAAGTGTTGTTATTTGGATGTGCGCTTTTAGTTTTCTGTGCACTACATATTTAAAAACAGCGTATCTTTAGAATTTGCTGTACACTGTCCCACGCGCTGGTGATCAAAATGTCTTTTTTCCTTACAGTGTTACCATTGCTCGCTTTGAAATCGCTTAGTTTGTTAATAAAAAAAAATTCTTTAAAGTTTTAGAAAATATTAAATAGATAGTAAAAGAAATTCCAAATTTTGGCTTCCAGATGCCCATATTCGGGTGGAGGATTACATTAATCAAAATTAGATAGCTTTAGGTACGGCTGTTTTTTCACAATGCGGCAAACATATATACATTTCTGAAGATTCTTCATTATTTAATTTCTTTAAATATAATACGAATCGATAATATTTGGTGGTAACAATTTGCCACCGATGGAAAAAAAAATAACTTATAAGGATATGGAAATGCCAAACACAATAGAAATATAATGCGTTCGAACATTCCAGAGATCAAAACACTGCTTCGCAAGGCTATTTTCTCCCTCCCTTCCGCACGCCTTTGTGGTTTAATTGGAAGCGAACTCGACATTTGCAGGTTTCGAATCCCCGCGAAGGCAATGCACATTTTCACTTCTTACATAAAAAAAAGAAAATGCACAAACAAAAATCTGAAAGGTTTCCAGATTTTAAATTACGTCCAAAGGGGCGTTTCTTTAACATTTTGTGTGATACCTTCATTTATTAAATATCATCTTCTCCGTACTTGAAACATAAAATTCATTTCAAGAGCAACATCTCCAAATAATTTTAAAATGAGCATATCTTTAGAATTTCTGATACACAGTCTCGCGCGCTGGAGATAAAAATGTGTTTTCTGTGCAGCGTTGCCATTGCTCGCTTTGAAATGCTTGAGTTTATTAATCAAAAATTTGTTAAAGTTTTACAAAATATCAAGTACATAATAAAACAAATTCCAAATTTCAAATTTGGGCTTCCAGATGCGCATATTCGCAGCAGGATTACGTCATTCAAAATTCGATGGCTCTAGGTATTGTCGTTTTATCCCAATGCGAGAAACATACATATATTTATGCACATTCTTCATTATTTAATTTCTTTAAATATAATACAAGGCTGCAATATTTGGTGGCAACAGTTTGAAAAGTGAACCGACGCTTGTAGTGAAACCACGCAAAATGCCAAAACGAAATGAATAGTTCCTCTGGGCAAATTTCCTCTTTGGAATAAAAACATAATGACTCTACAGTTGGCCCAAAAACTAAAGAGTGGTGGAAGATAGTTCGTCAGCACCAGGATTTGGCGACTGTGTCCCTTAAGAATTAGTCGCCCTTTGAAAGCGGGAGAATATAAGGTACTTTCTCTCATGTTTCTGCATGCCTTCGTGGTATAATTGGAAGCATAATCGACGCATATTCGAGAGCTCTAGGATTCGAGTTCTTGGGAAGGCACTGCATATTTTTCACGTTTCCAGCATTAATTAAGAAAAAGGAAAGAAACTCAATGGCTCTACAGCCTCCTATCAGACAGGCCCACCAGCGGCCGACCATTAAAGTCAGTGACCATTGGTAGCTCGGTCCGAGGTTCGAATCCCACGAACAGGCTGAATGCATGGGCGTTTTGTGGTTGGTTTTTTCCATGTGTAATGTGTATGTGAGCCAGTTTCCTATAGGAAGTCATCCATGAAGGCATCCCTTTCATTAGGAAGATAGCCGTCGAGCCTTTGGCGTAATCAAACAAACCAAAACCTCCTATCAGGCAATATCCTCTAAATCGCAGTTTCCTATTTCGATAGATTAGGTTATGCTATTTGAGTATAGAAAAATTCACTAGAATATCTACTTAAGAGGAGGGATATCTTCGCGGAGGGCATTTTAAGGGAAACTGGCTCGTAGTCACATTAAACATAAGGAAACCACGAACCCCAACCATGCTTCCAACCGCTTCGTCTAAGTTCAAATCCTGGTCCAACTACCAGTATTCAATGCTCTTAACCGCTTTTCCACTAGTATGGTCTCTTACTTCAAAAGTTCGGAGATTCAGGAACCATCTATTCATAAAAAGTATCAGCTAAAAACAGGTATTCTTTAATGGAAGTTCAACTGTACATGCGATTATTGGACACAGAGGGAGTCCCTTTTATCTCTTTCTTCTGTCGCTTTCAATACAGAGCTGTTGTAGTAATGGGCTAGGACGCTAGAATACAATAAATGTGATTAAAATTATACGTGTAGGAACTGATTGTAGTCTTTAATGCAGGGCGTTTATGAAGCTACATAAACGACCTCCATTGTTGTTAATAAAATCTTATAGCCTGTGGTTTCCACATCTGAGACAGATGAATGAGAAGAATGTAACACTAAGCTTTGAAGTGCTGCTTAATTGCTGAAAATTCCAGGACACAATTGCAGCAATACCCCGGAAAAAGCAAAATTTAAGAATTTTAAAAGTAGGGTAAGAAAGCGAGTATTGAGTTGGTCAATAAGTCCTGGCGTTTTTTGAAGTGAAAATTTTGCTTGAACTATAAAATGTGTTGCAATGCATTTTATATTAATCGACAGAAATGCTTTACAAAATAGTGTGTTTGGATTTTTTATGCTGATACACTTTTTAGCCCAAAGGGCGTTAGCCCACAGAAAGGCTATTAATTTCGTTTTGGTATTTTGGTTAAAAACTTTAAACGTCCGTTTCACTTTTCAAATTGTTGCCACTAAATATTATCTCCCTGAATTATATCGAAAGAAATTAAATAATGAAGAATCTGCATAAATGTGTCTATGTTTCTCGCATTATGATTAAACGGTACCTAGAGCCATCGAATTTTGAATAACGTAATCCTCCACCGAATATGGGCAGCTGGGAGCCCTAATTTGGAATTTGTTTTATTATCGATTTCATGTTTTGTAACACCTTTTTGAACACACAGGAATTTTTGATTAGCAAACTCAACGATTTGAAAGCGAGCAATGGCAACACTGTACGAAAAGAAAAATACTTTTATCTACAGCACGAGAGACTGTGTATCGGAACGTCTAAAAATGTGCCCTTTTTAATTCATTCTGTGATATTGCTGTTGAATTGAATTTTATGGTTTGAGTGCGAAGAATATGATATTTACTAAATATAAGTAAAGCACGAAACATTAAAAAATGCCCCCGTTGGGAGTAATATAAAATTTGAGAACTTTCAGTATTTTTTTTCTCTTTTCGTGTCATTAAAATGACGTGTCAAGTCGACAAAAAAGAGCATTTTTGACACGTTTTGCTTTTGCATTTAGTCGAAGCGCCCAGGCTACAGAAGCTACTCGAAAGATCTGTAAAGTGTGTGGGGAAAACCTGATGCCCCTTAGGATGGCTCAAAATTGGTTTAAGCCAATTTCTACCATCCAGGCATTGAACAGCTTTTTGAAAGTTGGGAAGAAATTGTAAAGACCAACTTAGAATACATTGTTGATTGATTTGTTGCTCATTTCCT
>KK115550.1:96325-150318 GCA_000611955.2 Stegodyphus mimosarum
ATTTAAACAATGTCTTTAAATAATTTCAATAATGTCTTTAAATAATTTCAATAATGTCTTTAAATAATTTCAATAATGTCTTTAAATAATTTCAATAATGTCTTTAAATAATTTCAATAATGTCTTTAAATAATTTCAATAATGTCTTTAAATAATGTCTTGTTCTATTTCAGTGGATCATTATTATTGGTATTTTATAGATCTGTAGGATCTATTAAGTAAGTATGCTTAACGCACTATCTCTGGTAGATCATGATTATTTGTATGTTACAGGAGGATATTATTTATCGCACAGATGTTCACCGCACCAGCTCAGAATAGACCAGAGTATGACACTATTAATGGGGCATCACAACTCTTCGGATTTATTCCCATGTAACATTTTCTTATATGGGTTTGTCAAGGGTATTTCCTTTATGGTTCCACCCCGCGATTATCTCCAAGACCTGTTAAATGAGTAACCCTAGTGCTCAATCTCTGGTAGATGATGATTATTGGTGTGTTACGGATCTCCAGGATCTGTTAAGTCAGTATCCCGAATGCACTATCTGTGGTAGATCATAATTATTGGTATATTATAGAACGATATGGTTTATCGCATAGATGTTTACCGCAACATCTCAGGTTATGGCTCCACCCCGCAAGATTTCCAAGATAATCGCGGCGTGGCGTAAGTATCCCCAATGCTTTATCTCTGGTAAATAATGATTACTGGTATGTTACGGATCTCTAAGATCTGTTAAATAAGTATCCCGAAAGCACTATTTTTGGTAGATCATGATTATTGGTATGTTACAGAATGATATGGTTTATCGCACAGATGTTCATCGCATCAGCTCAGATTAGACTAGAGTATGACACTGGGGCATGAAAACTCTTCGGATTTACTCCCCATGTAACATGTTCTTATATGGGTTTGTCAAGGGTATCTCCTTTATGGCTCCACCCCGTGATTAATTCCAAGATAATCCGACGTGGCGTAAGTATCCTCAATGTTTTATCTCTGGTATATCATGATTATTGGTATTTTACGGATCTCCAAGATCTGTTAAGTAAGTATCCCGAAAGCACAGTTTCTGGTAGATCATGATTATTGGTATTTTACTGGAGGATATGGTTTATCGCACAGATGTTCATCGCATCAGCTCAGATTAGACTAGAGTATGACACTTTATTAATGGGCATCATAACCCTTCGGATTTACTCCCCATGTAACATTTTCTTATATGGGTTTGTCAAGGGTATTTCCTTTATGTCTCCAACCCGCGATTTTTTCCAAGATAATCCAGTGTGGCGTAAGTATTCCCAATGCTTTATCTCTGGTATATCATGATTATTGGTATGTTACGGATCTCCATGATTTGTTAAGCAAGTATCCCGAAAGCACTATTTCTGGTAGATCATGATTATCGGTATGTTATAGGAGGATACGGTTTGTCGCACAGATGTTCATCGTATCAGCTCAGATTAGACCACAGTATGACACTTTATTAATAGGGCATCACAACTCTTCGGATTTACCCCTATGTAACAATTTTATATGGGTTTGTCAAGAGTACTTCCTTTATGGTTCCACTCCGCGATTATCTTCAAGACCTGTTGAGTAAGTATTTGCAATGCTCTGTCTCTGATAGATCATCATTATTAGTACTTTATGGGAGGATCACTCAGATATTCACTGGTCCAGCTCAGATTACACACAAAACTTTTTATGAAATATGTAAAGAATATTTTATGTAGCTGTTTGTAGTTAACGTAGAAAGCTGGGACTGTATATTTGTTAAGGTTTTTAAAAATATTTTAGGGAGATATAAATAACTCGTATTAAGTGTTTAAGCAGTTTAACAACATCATTTAAAGTGCTACACAATACTGCGTAACAGTTTCTTTAATCTTTTATGTTATAATGATAAAAAAAGATTTTCTTTCATTTGATCTTGCTTTCTGAGTCAAAACGCATTTTTAACAAGTCATACAAATCTTTAAAAGATTTCTCTAGGTACGTTCGACAACATAAATCCAAATATGAGTTGTAAATAAATATTGGCTTTTTTACGTGTAAAAAAAGTTCATCAATCATACGTTCCTGTTTCAAATACCTGTATTACTATAAAGCTTACCGTTCACTACTATGACCAGTGAATGCACTTTTATTCTATAACATACCCTTAAGTTATCCATCTTCCAAAATGTCCACAATATTACATACATCATTTGAATGAATGATCACGGAATGTCGTTGTCACAGTAATAAAAGCCAAATTGAAGAGGTGGAAGTTCAAAGGGGTAGATGGAATGGCAGCGCTCCCGTCAACAAGCTTCGATTTTTCTAATGGCTATTTTATGGTTCGAAATGGCAGAAACCTGAACGTGGCCTTGAATAAAATATCATTAGGAATAATGTATGAAGCACAAATGGAAACCTGGAGTTTTGAAAAAGAAAAATGTTGCCTCTTCTGTACAAGAGAAAAGAATTTTAACGACTTTGCTTTGTATCATGAACGTTTCTAAGATGATAGCTATTGGAGACAGATATTTCTTCGTTTATTTGAGCTGTGTCTGCTCCAGCATAGTCTTGTTTGCATTTTATATTAACCTTCACCAGGAATGCAACCTTTCCCTCCAAACCTTTCTACTTACAATTTTTATACCTTAATAAAACAGACAAAATTCTGAAATGTATGATGTGTTTCCTTAAAGTAATACAAATAAGTAATGATTTGTGGAATTTTCTCAAGGTATGTTATATCAAAAGATACGAAAAAATCTTTATTCAGTTTAAAAGTTGATAAGGTATTTCTCCTGCCTTTGTTTCATGCCTTCGTGATCTAGTGGTCAGCACACTCGACTCATATTCGAGAGGTTCGTGGTTCGAATCCCGGGGACAGCATTGCTCATTTTTCACATCTCCTGCTTCAAAATAACCTAATGACTCTACAGCGGCGCTCGAACTAAAAAAACAAAAGGTAGGGGATGATGATGATTCTCCACCACCTGGATTTGGGGATTGGTCTCCTAATCCCCAGTCTCCCTTTAAAAGGAGGAGTGTATAAGGTATTGCTCCCGTCTTGCTAGCATGCCTTCGTGGTGTGGGGGTCAGAACGCTCGGCGCGTATTCGAGAGATCCATGGTTCAAGTCCCGTCGAGGGCATTGCCCATTTTTCAACTCTTCTAAAATGCCTGATGTCTCTATAAGTGGCCCCCGAACTGAAAGGTAGTGGATGATGGCGCGTATTCGAGAGGTCCGTGTTTCGGATCCCGGTGAGGGTATTGCTCATTTTCATCTCTCCTGCTGCTAAATAACCTAGGTTCTTTAGCAGCAGTGGTTATTTAGCAGCAAGGTTTTAAAGTGAAAATCTCACGCAAGTACGTTCAAATTTTCAAACATCGCGAGAATAGTAGTATGCAAATTTTCTAGAAGCGTTTATTTTTTAAATTTACAACAGAAATTGCAAAATTGATATTATACATTGTGTGTAATGTGTAATTAACAGCTATTCAACTAATTACTATTATACTATATAAAGAAAAATTATTCCATGCATAATTCTTATTTTCATTCACATGCCATGATACTTACCTTTAAAATTTGGAGACCAGAAGTATTTGCTAGGATCTGTAAGGTTTCCCATGTCCCCTCCTCACACAAAAACAAGTTTTACTTTATGGTAATTTTTTATTTACAATATGTTAAAATGTATTATGAAGCATGATAAATTATAATACTTATGTACCTATACAATAAAGAAAATTTTCCAAAGCTATTAATATTGTTTAATAAATTCAAAAGTAAATTCCATTTTTCTGCAGATTAAACATATCTCTTGGTAGCATGTTATATAGAAACGTAAACATTTCATGTAAAATAAGTCAGAGGAAAAACATAACTTAAGATGGCAAAGCTTTAATGAAGAACACATTTAAATCCACATAGACAAATTTTCTGCAACTGCTACGTAAGAAAAGTAATTCATTAAGAAATATTTTATGCTGAATTTTGCACAGACATACATGTAAGCATAATTTAATAAATTATATCACATATATTCTGTTTAAGAAATTTAAAATGAAACTACTCATAAAACCTGTCGAATGATTACGTATATTTTATAAATATTTTAATCATTATTTTTCAGAATTTAATAACAAGTACTTCTGAATAATTAGCATACATTATTATGCTTACATAGAAACAGGACATAAATCAATAACATTCTTCTAACTTGAAAACTTTAATTGTATGAAATAAATAAGATAAATGTACTTGTAAAGCATGCATGGGGGGATATTTACCATTACTTATAATATCGACAAAAAGCATTTTGCAGTTTCATATCCTGGAGTATTTAAACCAATAAATCTCAGAAAACACAAGTGTATGTAGCAGTCATTTTAATACATTTGTGAAAATTTCGATAGGATATTTAACAATACCATGAAACCCAAATTTAGAATTTTTTATTTAACAATTTAATGGTAGTCTCATATACTTAAACAGTTCTTGCAGTTCATAATCATTAGAAGAGAGACACAAAGAATGCATGGTACTCAGCATTAGATCTGTGATTTTTCACACTGTTGGTTGTTTCGGAAATGCAACGGGTGATAATTTGTGGGCACGGTGGTCTGACAAGCACATTGTATCAAGCTCAGCGACGGTGTACCTCCGCACCATTTGGTGACTGCACTCTTTTGCCAGGATGAATTTCATAAGCTTGTTCTAATGTTTCTCTCAGACAATTGAGATAAGTCACAACACATTCTGATCTTTCATGGATGTCGAGGTAGTCTTGGGGAGTACAGGGTCAGGCCTTCACAACCAGTGATTGAAAGAAGACAACATCTTTTAGATACTGTTTGTAGTTCTATTTCAACATCATTGGGAACCTAAAAAAGAAGCATTAATACACAGCTGCATAACATCATGCATTATCTAAACTATTAATTTTATATTTATTTTTTCTTTCATAATTCTCACCCTCGTATCATGACTGATGTTACTATTAGTATTACTAGGTTATACTGACTGATGTTTCTGTGTTTTAGTTACAACAAAGTTACAACAAATATATAATATCATTGCAATATATAATAAAAATAACATAAAGCATCCATAATATATTAAATTTAATTAATAAAAACTTAAATATTCATTTTGATTGGTTTATGTGGATGCAGCAAGCCACTCAATTGCTATCTGACTAGGGTATGTACATTGGGTTGCATTCATGTTACACATGGAGGAAACCAAACATGCAGGCAGTGCGTTTGCATGGATTCAAACCTGGTCGAAATGCCAGTGTTAAACATTATCAACCATATCATTACTGGTAGTAATATGTTAGTTTTACTTTTAGTTTCTAATGAAAAGTATAGAAGAAACAAAAACACAATAAATAAGGAAGATGCATTAAAAACAATTTTTGTCAAATACCAGGGCTAAATATCAAATGTATGGCTGGCCGAACATCAACACTTTGAGATATTGAGGACTTTATTTTTTAAAAAAGGAGGTATTAAGACTATCCCCGAACCCAGCAAAGAAGCACAAAAATGTACTGATGAGGCATTGCATGATGCCACCAAAAAAATATTTATGTTGAAATGTGTTGCTGCTGGTAGAGCACACATTCCACCGGTATTTAAAAAAATCTAATATATAATGTATATTAATATGCCTACACATCTAAAGGTATATTTAGTAAAAAATACACAATTATAAGAATTATAAAACATTAAGCATTAAAAAAATACAAAACATTAAGAAAATTAGCTGGATTACATTAATATACCAGCACCAAAGTGTTTATTTTACAATTATAAACCTACCAATATTACCCAAATATATTTATGTGGCAATTTAGTTGTGCCCATAGCAACCCCAAATGGCTTTCCAGACATTTCACCAGTACGACGGCAGATTATGATCCCTTCTATGAGAATTTCTGTGTTTCAGTATAGCGGTGAATAGCATATTGCAGTTTTCATCGGCGAAATCTCAGACTTAACTTCCTACACACATACAGTGCAATAAGACTTGTTTAAAGGCATCATGTGCCTTTTTTTTTCATGTGTGTCATTTTATGATTTTGATTCCATGGTTGTTCAAAATACTAAGTTTCTGGAATTCTCTGCTGCTTCCTTCAGTGAAAGCAGATCGCTGTGTACATGAAAAGAAGAGTGGAAAAATCCAAGAAGACTGCATGTCTTATATGGAAAAAGAAAGGAAATTATGAAAGCAGCATTTTTGAACTAGAAATAAGGATATTCAAACAAATATCTCTCTCCAGTCAGCAATCAATTTGTGACTTTTTAATGGGGATGAATAATCAGAAAATACCAAAACGTTTTTGAAAATTATATGTAATATGATATTACATTTAAAAATAAGAATAATACAACTTAGTAAAGGTAAAAATAGAGAAGCTAGATTTTGGAACATTTTTCTTATGTAAAGCAGGGGTTCTCAAGTTTTTTCTTACATAAACCCCTTTTAAAAGAACTTTAGAAAAAGGTTTTCTTCATCGAACCCCTTACATTTTTCTCTGTAATGCAGCATAATCAAAATACAAATAATTGCAAATAAATAACAGCAAACTAAAATTTTGAACAAAAATTTTAAAAAATGGTTTATTGGATTTATTTTTATAATCTTTATTTTTAATTTTACAAATATAAACAAGTTGCCAGAAACAAAATCACAGATTTTTACTGCACAAAACTTCAATTTTAATTACACAGAAGTATGAATAATTAATGTGATCTGTGCATTCATGTAATTCTTTTAGCATTTGGCATAAAACTGCTCAATTCTCAAATCACTTCCATTACAAATATTCAACCTGTTTCTTTCTTCCCATAGTAAATTGCTGACTTGACTCAAGTCTACTTATACTAGGTTAGAAGAGGGAAAAGGCAATGTTGGTTTGGTAACAACTTTTATTTTGGGATATTATTCTTGTATGACATTTAAAATCTGAAATAAAGCATATACGTACCTGCACTTCTGGAATCAATAGGAATCTTGACTATGCTGATTAATTGCCACTGCAAATTCGGCTGTCAATGTCCAGATCTTCATCGACTCCCTATAAAATTTCCATGCCCACCTTGGGGCCACTTGCCCGCCTGGAGGCGATTGGGATCCCTTGATACAATGATATGATTGCAAAAAGCACTGTTAGCTAAGAAAGTGGAAATTTTCAGAAACACAACTTTTTGTAGTAATATATTTTGAAAATATAACAGCTTAAAAACTGAATATTTTGAATATTTCAGCAATTTGAAATAATTAAAAAGAAAACTGGAGCAATTACATGTACAGTTACTGATACAAATCAGAGACTTATACTCTGAGAATTTAAACTGAAAATTTACTTTACCTTTATTACTGTCATCTTGAAAGAATATTAATATTTACATCAAAATAACTATAAAATATACATTTAATTTAAATTTATCAAACGTTTTTATTGTATTCATGTATAAGCACTTAAAAGTTACCTAAAATAATTACAAAAAAGGTAAAGTACAAATAGTCCTCTGCATATTATTTGAATTAAAAAAAATGGATGTCTTCGAAACAAAATGTTATTTTGGATGACTTCACAAGTAAAATTAAGCAAAAAGTTTAAATTATTCAAATAAAAAATAAGGTTTAGATTATATAAACCAAAAATCAACTTGCAAAAATATTCAAGGAAATTCCACAGCATCAGTTTTGCACAATTATCTTCATTTATTTCCTATATAACAGGCTCTTTTCTCACATACACTAATGTAATGCTTTCTAAATGACGTTAACCGTATTTGGCAATATTTGTTACCCTTAACAATAAATTATACTGCACAGTTAAAAAAATAGTACTTAAATTAAATCTTTGTGTTATGCTCTCCAATTATAAAAGAAGTTAATGCATCTATGAATTATTGATATCAAATAAAAAATAAACAATGTCAATTACTCTAATATTCTGCCATATTTACCACTAACGAAATGACATATGAAGAAATAACACTTAGCTCATATTCTAACTGGTTAGAAATAATCAATTATATTTTTAAACAATCAAACTTCGTTTTGCAGATTTAAACACAAATAAATACAATTTCAATAGCACATCTTAACTACTTCAGAAAAAAAAGTCTCTTATTTGCTATTATTTTAAATGCCTGATATTAATTAAATTCTTAATGCAAAGTTATTTCTTAAAATCAGAAACCATAGTCAAAATTCATTTACGTTCCACCTCAAACTACAAAACATGATTTTGCAGGATTATAAGAGGGGTTAAGAGATAATTATTTTTGTCATTTCGGCTATTAAAAATACTACCAGTTTGGCAAAATCTTTCTTGATCTTGAGAAATTCAACAAATTAACAATGTATCTGTAAAAGCACAAATTAAGATACATTTTGAATGATAAGTAAAACAGAAATTTACTCCCAGTTTGGCAGAGAAAATGTACAGAATTTCTTAAATTCCAATATTTGTGGCAGTTTGATGCTAAACTGAATGAGTACCTAGAACAAAATATATAAATTGTTGGCATTTTTGTAGTAGCTTGGTGAGCAACCATAACAGTATGCATAATAAACACAACTGTTCAAGTTCAATATATATTATTATATGAAATATTGAAAAACAAAATTTTTAAATACCAAGTTTGGCCAAATAAGCATGCTTTCGAACAGAATATTTAAAAACATGGCTAAATAACAATAATTCAATGCATCTTTATCAAAAAATTCTTCTCGTAAAAAGGAAAGTTTAGATAATATTTCAAAATGGTTTTAATCAAACAATAAGATTTAATAAACAAAAATTTTCACAAAGCAATAAAAAAACTTGCTACTTCAACAAAATATTCCAAATACAGTTTTATCATGTCAATCAATAACTTTCAATTTTGCTGGGATCCCTAGGGAAAGTTTTCATAATCAACATACTCTTTGAAATCATCAGCACATTTTTACAGAGATAAAAAAACTTGGATATTAAGTATAGTTAATAACAGTAAGCTGACCATAATCTGAAATTTCTAGCACTTTCAATGATGATTGACACTGTACCAAGATTTTCATCTAGAGAAAAATTAAACCATAAATTTAGTTTTAAACAACAAGACTTAAAATTTCATGTCAAAAATTTTTTTTAACGTTTTAGATGAATTATGTGCTTCTTACTTCTCAAGTTCACAAACTGCGTAAGAACTATTATATTCCAATACTGATGCTGACAGAACATTCTATGTTTGTATTGTAGTATTCTATTTTCTACAGAATGACTATAACGAATTTTATAGCAATACATATTACGTAATACATGCAGAACTACACATTATGTTATAACAATGTTTTTACTAAGAATGTTCGGGAATCTCTTTTTAGACTTCTATTCAGCTACGTTCTATACAGTAGTAATAACCAAATGGTGAAAGTAGGCTTCAGCACTAACGCCACTCATTCCAACAAAATCATTAAAAAGTTACTGCGAATGCATTTTAACACCATTTTGTATCTTACATTTCATTAATACATAAATCAAAAAGGAAACAAACCAAAAATATACGTACCTTGTAATTATCGAATACACAACCGACTATCCGTTAACAGATTCAAACAGCCGCCATTAAACTTTCTAAGATGGAATCACGGGAAGACCAGGCATGCGCTGAATGCTTCGGTTTGATTGGCTGCAAAGTATTCCTTAAAAATAGTGAAACGTTTACCTAGTTGGATCGTTTCACCAAATATCAGTGAAACGTAAAATCATGTGAACCATGTTTTGGTACTATCTTTGATTTTGAACCATCAAATGGTGTAACGTTAGACTAAAATTTTTTACAGTGTACATGATTTAGAGGAAATTGCTAAGCGCATTACATCTCGAGACGAAACAGTACAGATGAACTCCTACCCTCGTTATTACTTTTCAGGAGTTGCGTCCGATCTCAGAGAGACCATGTGAGCGGGCAGAACCCCGCGGTTCTCCTCCCCAGGCTTTATAGAAAGCTTGGGAGGTAATAGAGCGCTCAGACTTAATAATAAAAACGATGACATCTTTGCTATTGGGCATCACTTCGGTTGCAATTTATATAATCGTAAGGGTGTTTCGTCCACTCTGTCAGTCTTCCAGCAGAGGAGTGAATGGAATCAAACTCCCAAGGAAAGCCTCATATCCAACCATGTTGCTACCTTACAGTTAGATAAGATAGTACCATATGGTCCCTGCCGAGCCTGAACGATCCTCTGATTGAACGGCGGTTCTAGTCCTGTGAAGACTGATAATATATCCCCGTAGTCGAGACTGCAGTAGTACAGATCCTAGCAATAGCTTCATCGCCTTTCTGGCGTCAACCCGAAAAAGAACATCTCGAGAAAACCTCTTTTAGTGAGTTTCTTACCCATGTAACCAATATTTTAATTATACATTGGAAGAAACGCGGATATTACTAGCAGCTGACATGCTACTTTGCCCAAAGTCAAACTAAGAACAAAATTATCATTCCAAGCACAAAAATATCAGTGAACTTCGATATTTTTGTGGATTTCCATATAGAAACAGTATTGCAAGGTTATATTAAACTTGGCATTCTTTCTATATAGAGATTTCACGAATATTAAAAGCACAAATATTCATGATCCAAGGATTAATTATTACGGAGGCCTAGGGTAAAGAACCCTCTACCTCCACATCATAGTTAATAAAAGGGTGCAGAAATAGGAAAAAATACACGAAAGACGTTAAGGAAAAATGAAAGGAAGTCAACATGATTTGAGAAAAATTACACAGACCAAAAAAAACCTATAAAAATATTATAAGTTCGGAAAATTAAGCAATGATTAGCGAGATTCGATCTCGGGACCTTTCGGTTTCGAGTCTAACGCGCTAACCACTGAGCTAGGGAAAATACAGAATTTTTTGGTATTTTAAGATTTTTAATAATTTTTTTAATACTCATGATAACGTACTGTACTCGAGTCCATAAAATATTTCTAAGTTTCTGCTGATTCAATAATATATGCAATTATGGAATGCATATGAATAAATGATGCAAAATTTGTATATCAAGAATTTCAAGTACCGGTAAATAACGACCAAAATTGTACATTAAATTCCACAGTACATTTTCCAAAAACAGTAACCAAGTGATTTAACTTAGCGAATGATTTTCTTGATGGAACTTGCCAATATGTCAGTGCATGTGTTGAACTATAACTTTTATTTGATGCTTCATATATTTGGGCCATAATTCGTCTGAATATAAAAGGAAGGACTTAAATGCCATGAATTCTTCAAGAAGTATATACTATAAAATTAATATAGTAAAAATAATTAAATTACTTTAAATAACTATTAATAAATAAAAGAAAGGAATTAAATTTAACATTCTTTCAGTTTCATGGGTATTCTTTTAAAATTCGTATTTCCATGTAAGAATAGTGATTACTAATTAAACTATTTTGTTTTAATCAAATAATTCAGCTTTTAAATGCAGTTAATTCTCAATTAATCGATTCATTATTGACGCCATTTCTCCAAAATCTATACAAAATTATTGGATTTGTTATGGAAACATTGTTTTAATTGCTTATTTCCTAGGATTAAAATATATAAAAGAGCAAATATTTCTTTCAAATTTGTAGAATTCCGTCCACCAAAAATTATTTTTCTTTTTAAATTGAAAGGATTCAAATTTTAACGGCAGCCCAAAAGGATTTGTTAAGGTTTTTCTACGCTTTTGCTAAGCTCGCAGTCTACCAGTCTGCTGTTGCACTCACTCCCGCTACCCCAATTCATATTGTCTTTCTAGCTTTATTATTAAACATTATTTTTTTAGCATTTACGTCATATGCAATTCAACAGCAAAATTACAAAAATTTTAAAAGAAGCATTTTTTTCAGAATTAATTCCCAATGAAGTCTTAAGTGTTCGTATATATATTTTTAGTCCAAAGGGGCAATTTGCCCAATTAAGACTATTAATTTCGTTTTAGCATTTTGCATCGATTCACTAAAAGCGTTGTTTCCCTTTCCAAATGGACCAAATATCATCACCACCAAATATCATCGCCCTCTATTATATTTAAAGACATTAAATAATGAAGAATCTGCATAAATGTATGCACGTTTCTCGCATTGGGGTGAAACAACGGTACTTAGAGCCATCCAATTTTGAACATTGAACGTTTTCACCCGAATATGGGCATCTGGAATTTGTTTTATTATCGATTTCATATTTTGTAAAACTTTAACGAATTTTTGATTAACAAACTCAAGGATTTCGGAGCGAGCAATGGCAACGTTGTACGAAAAGAATATTTTTATCTCCAGCGCGTGAGACTGTGTATCGGAAATTCTAAAGATATGCTCCTTTTAAAATTATTTGCGATATTGTTCTTGAACTCAATTTTATGGTTCAAGTGCAAAGAACATCGTATTTAATAAATAAAGGTAACGCACAAAATGTTAAAAAAAAACGCTCCTTTGGACGTAATTTAAAATCTGAAACCTTTCAGACTTTTTTAAAAATATTTTTTAGTCTTTTCTCAGTTTATCATATCAATGTACAGTTTCCTTAATAAGATGGCTTGCAAAACATTTTTTGTTTGTACTTTTAACATTTCGTGTGTTAAATTTATTAATTAAGTATCATGTTCTTCACACTTTTGAAACATAAAATTCAGTTGAATAGCAAAATCACAATGCCGATATATAGACGAAAATTCTAAAAATATACTGTTTTAAAAGTATTTAAAAACAGCATATGTTTAGAATTTCCGATATACAGTCTCGCACAATGGAATAACAATGTTTTACTCTTTACAGTTTTGCCGCGTCTCAAATCGTTGAAAAGGTATTTATACAAAATATAAAATTCGAAATTCGGACTTCCAGGTGCATATGCTCGAGTGGAGGACTATGTTATTCAACATTTGATGGCTCTAGGTACCACTGGTTTTTCAGTGTGAGAAAAATACATCCATTCATGTAGGATTCGTCATTATTTAATTTCTTTAAAAGTATTACAGACGGGTAATATTTTGTGGCAACAATTTGAAAAGGGATTCAGACTTTTAAAATGATACACCGCCAAATCCCGTTTCTAGACTAATAACCCATTCTGGCTTACAGCCTTTTGGGATAGTACGATTGTAGATTTTCATAAAATGTAACCGATTGTATCAGGAGGCATTAAAATGTCTTGAATATTAAACGTTATTTCAATGTTAGAATTAGTAGCTTGTCACCTTTCAAATGAAATTTTATAGGACTATCTTTCAGGGAACTATCACACGTCCTCTAAATGGTAAAAAAATGCATTTATATTAAAGCTGACAGATTTTTTTATAGTGCTCAATTTAAAATATCCTATTTATTATACCTTTAAACTATAGCTGTACTATGTATGCACTATTTTAATTACAATATATTTCTCAACCTTGAAGAAAACATTTATTACGAAATTCTATGAACGATATCTTAAAATTTATTCCTGAAACGGTTATTTAACTTGAGAAATATACTTTCTTCAAAATATCTTGTTGAGCTGATTTATATACAAAAACAATAAAAAATAATGTGCATACAATAATAAAATGTAAATGCTTAATTAGTACTGGAGAAGAAGAAATGTGCCAGTTTACACGCACGAGTTTTATGTAATTTAAGAATAATGTGGACATTTTTATCACAAGCAGAGAAATACGCATCAAATAGAATAACTAAAATATATAGATTAGAAAAATACTTTATTAAGATTACAAATATATTATTGAATTACTCTAAACTATTAATTGTATTCAAAACCTCGTTCTTGGCAGTATTAAGCGAAATGATTCAAGTAATTTCATGGCCTAGAATTTTATTGATTTTACGGTATTTATAAATAGAAAAACTAGCTTTCGGTTTCTAACTAACGGGTAATTTTGTAAGGTAATTTAATATTTCTAAAAGAAATATTTCAGAAATACGAAATTTTGTGTTATGGAAAATCTGAAAACAAAAACAATAATTTTCAAATTATTACAGAAAGCAAAAATAATATTGCCAATTAAAACAGTTTGTTTTAGGTATTATTTTCGTAATGTTTACAGATGCAGAAATCTCTCAGATATTCTCCATTGTTACTATTTATCATCTATAAGAAATGTTGCCTTTTTAAAGAATAAAAATATAAAATAAAAATAAAAAAATCGGAAAGTTAAGTTTTTAAATTACGCCCAAAAGGGCTTTTTTTAATGTTTTGTGCGTTAACGTTAGTTATTAAATATCATGCTGTTCGCATTTAAACCATAAAATTCAATTCAACAGCAGTATGACGAAATTATTTAAAACGAGCATACCTTTAGAATTTCCGACACACAGTCTCGCGCGTTGGAGATAAATATGTTTTTTTTTCCATTTCTTGTACAGTATTGCCATTGCTCGCTTTGAAATCGTTGAGTTTTGCTAATCAAAAATTCATTAAAGTGTTACAAAGTATAAAATAGATAATAAAACAAATTCCAAATTTGGGCTTTCAGGTGCCCATATTCGGGTGGAGGATTACGTTATTCAAACGTTTATGGCTTTAGGTACCGTTGTTTTATCACAATGCGAGAAACATACATACATTTAAGCACGTGTTTCCTGACTTAATTTTTGTAAATGTAATACAGGGCGATAATATTAGGTGGCAACAATTTGAAAAGTGATTTAAAGCAGTTAAGTTTTGAACGGAAAGTGCCAAAACGAAATTGATAGCCCTTCTGTGCTAACACTCTTTGGGCTAATAAAATATGTAAAGAAATGAACTGAATAGTATTTATTTATTTTGCATAATTATGCAGTTCTTCAATAAAGATAATATTTGCAATCATAAGAAGTTTATAGAATGCAAAATACTTGACCCGAAATATTTTTAAATGTAATTCCTGTTTTCTCCAGGCTTAAATGCAAAGCATTTAGATGATAAACAAATTAAACCAAAAATATCCTTTCCTTCTTGCCCGTCCCTTTCCCGAACATTAATTTATATTGCAGTTATCATTAGGAAGATGTCAATAAAAATTTAACCTACCTTAACCAACTCCAATCCTCAATGTCGTACTAGTCGAACACTGCTGTGAAAATGCCAAGAATCTGTTTGTTTATTTTTACTGGTTGATATTCCGCAAAAAACTATGGTAAAGCTCTGTTCGGCTATAAGCTAACTGAACAATACCAAACGTATGGCCGGAAAAGATTCCGACTGAAGGAGAGCAGGCAGCGGCCCTTTTAAACGTTGCTCTCTGCACTGCTACGGTAGGTCACTTCTCTAGTGATGACGTCAATAGATATATGAGCGCCGCCTAGTGGTGCAAAATAAATCAGAAAGTTGTTTTTTTCTCCTCTTTGGAGCAGAGATAGTCGCTTTTACAACTGTCAAATTGGCAAGAATATTAAAACGGAGCTTCGAAAAACACAATTCAATAATATTTGTCTTCGGAAACGTTCTGTTCTGAATGCTCTTTTGAATATGTTTACGTAATTTTTTTTTAATTCAAATAATTCTTCTTTTTGCTGGTTTCCAATGATTATTTTTTCATTTAATCATTGTTTCTACATTAGAAATTTTGTTTGTGTCATGAATTATTTTTTTTTTCCTATAACTTTTTTTCCTATATATTTTCGATGACTACATAGTATTGCCTAAAGAGAATTGAATTTTTGTATCACATTTCAAATAAAAAATGCTTTCTTATATTTATGAGAGTGTATGAGTCTCATACACGTGGATACACACAGGTACACTGCGCAAAAAAAGGGGGGGACAGTTCTCTTTCTCCCGTTCTACTGGGCCGATTGACGAAATTCATCTTGCGTTTTTCATGTTTCGAAAGCGCGATTTAGGATATATTATATATAGCACTGTTCTAATACAGGATTTTGACACAAAATCGTACCTTTTTATGAAATACATGCCAATGTTTTTTCCATATTTTGAGTCTACGACTCAAATTATGCCAAACGTCCAAGTTTTGTAAATATCGCCCGAGTAGTTTTTAAAGAATTAGCTCTCAAAATTTTAGCTCCTCAGTGTTAATTGATTTTGGTATGTATTTATTAATATCTCTTTTATTATTAAACTCACTTGATTCTTCCTTTCATATTTCAAAGTTTAGGTTCATTCCAAATAAAATTCGCCCCTTTTTTATGATTTATTTTTAAAATTTGTATTTTAAAATAATTTTTATAAATTTTTCGAAAAACATTTTGAATTATAAACCTGTAAAGGTTTTGCCATCATCTTAAAGTAGATGTATTTATAAGCGATAAGCGACGGAGGACGTGGGCACTGTCCCTTTACCATTATGGTTAATCAGTATAGCGCCACGTCCACCTTTATCTAGAGAAGCCAGTACATTTATATGATACATTATGCTGAATACATTTACACAGCATACATTTACTCTTCTGGGGTACATGAAGCATACGCAGGATACATTTATACGATACATTATGCAGAATACATTTGTACAACATACATTTACTCTATTTTGATACATAGTGCATTGAAATAGTTGCTTTACTGAGATACACGGCACGCAGAATACATTTATAATACGTTAGGCAGAATACATTTATATAGCGTACAATTACTCTACTCGGATACATAATGCATTGGAGTAGCTAATTTACTGGGATAAACGATACGCAGAATACATTTATACACTACATTATGCAAAATACATTTATATAGCATACATTTACTTTCTCGGGTACATGAAGCATCAAAATTGTTACTTTACTGAAATACACGATACGCAGATGTATTTATAAGCATACCTGCAAAAAATTAGAGTTTTTTTATTCAAAACTTCGTAAGATATCCGTGAATTTACATTTAAGCGTGTTTTGAAATTTGGCGTATTTATTATAAGCGATAATAACGAAAATGTGGTTTATGCCACTCTGTTAAAATTATTTGAAAGTATGAACGGTGACTTTTTTTTTTACACTCGCGGACTCGTTTCTAAAAAAGGAAGAAAGATAGGTTGCTATACATTAAGAAGTTTGCCAAGTGAAGTATTCATGGCGCAAATTGGAAAAAATCTGGCAAGATGAATTTTTAAACTTCTCAGTAAACTCCTCACCAAAAATTACAAAATTTAAAGTATAGCGATAAACTGAGTTGTAGAAACGAAATACGGAAAACAAATAGTATGTCATTCCAGAAAAAGTCCGATTTGGGGTCAAACATTAGAACAACGCTATATATGAATCTAATACATATCCTAATTTGCGCTTTCGAGACATGAAAAACACAATTTGAATTTCGTCAATCGGCGCAGTAGAACGGAAGATAGAGAATTGTCCCATTGTTTTTTCGTAGTTTAGATGTGGACACAAATATCACTTGAATTCCTGATCGGTTTCGGTTTATTTGATTACGACAATGCACCCGAGGGAGGCAACGCCTTTTCGGGAATCGAACCACGGACCGCTTGGTTACGCGTCGAGAGCGCTGAATACTACACTACGAAAGCATGCAAAGAAGGTGGGAGAAATACCTTATATACTCCCCCTTTTGAAGGGCGACTGTGGATTAGGGGCCACAATCGCCAAATCATGGTGGTGGAGAATCATCATCCACCACCTTTTAATTCGAGCGTCACTTATAAAGTCATTAGGTCATTTGGAAGGAGGAGTCATGAAAAATGAGCAACGCCTTCGCCGAGAATCGAACCACGGACCTCTCGGTTACGCGTCGAAAGTGCAGACCACTATAACACGAAGGCATGCGAAGAAGGCGTGAGAAACATGTCATAAAATATTATCTTGTTTCGCTTTGAAGGCAGATTTTTTTAATATCGCTAACACAGAAGACGTAATATTGCCTAAACTTTTGCGCCTGCATACAATATGTAGTTGTTAATGTCAGAAAAGACATAACGTTCGAAAACAGTATAAGATGTTTGTCCCGCCTTCTAACATGCCTTCGTGGTGTAATTGGAACATACTCGACGCGTATTCCTAAGTTCGAGCCCCGGCGAGGGCATTGCTCATTTTTCATGATTTCAGCATCAAAATAACCTAATGTGTCTACAACTGCAATTATCGAAAATATGTTCTGTCATTTCGTAAGTGATTTTGATCATAGAGCATTGATAGTGGGCCATGTTAGAAATATATATTTTCTATTTAATCTTGCAGACCGTATGAATTTTGTTGCTCAGATATGAAAAATACTTTGCATGCATAAAATTTGCATAACTGTTTTCTGCTACTGCTTGCAGAATTATTTTTGCAGGTGACAGGTGACGGAGGACGGGGACGCCTAATGTTTAACAGAGGTAAACAGGCATGTATCCCACACCCTCCCCTACCTAGAGGCAACAAATCGCTGGAGCCGCAAGAGGCCTGCACCGGGAGTTTATTGAGATATCAAAATATGTTTGTTCACGTGGCCAAACAGAGGCGTCTTAAGTGTACACGGAACACTTGGTAGACATACGATTTGACACCTTAATGGTAAGACATACATGCAGCTTAAGAATACACATTTGAAATACATCACAAATAAATACACATAGAGTAAACACAGTTCCCACAATATACAAAACATAACAGTACACGATACAAAGTACACACAATACGACATTTAAACAGCCTAAAACATGTATAAACATTACGTTAAACACACACATTACATTAAACACTTAAAACTTATATCAGAAAACGAAAAACACATGAGAGCACGTGGGAATCAAAACACACTACGTTTAAATGAACGCACCTAGCCACGTGACGCTTTATATGCAGAACAAAAGGTAGTACAGATAAGAAATATTTCTTTTAACAGCCGCGAAAATTATTTTTGTTTCCTTGTACGAAGTAAAGAAAGTTTTGTATTCGCCAAACATTTTGGGTATCATGTTTCATTGTAAATATCAATTTGACCGTTTCCGAATCCATTTGGATGATTTGTTTTGAGCGATATCTACACTTACACTCAAATGATTGGATTCTTTTCGAAAGCGGATTATAGATGGATTTGAAATGAATTTGAAAGGGATTTTTTCCTTGACGTCTGGGCTTACGTACGTATGCATATATCTCGCTTAAGTCAAAAACGATTAGCCATAGAATGCTGAAATTATGTATATGAGACTACTATAAAATCTAGCTGTGCACTTCTGTTTATTACAATCGACAGCAGCAAAAACGTATATATATATATATTCTAAATCAAGTAACTATGAGTGAATTAAAAGGGCCCATGACCAGCGCTAAAGCTGCAAAGTAATAAACCAATAATTCATAATAGAAAACTTTTCATGTATCATCCCCAAGGAACATAAATTGAATTAAAACCATGAATTAAAAATATTTTTAGTCGGTACTTAAATTAGTATTCTAAATTTAAATTTTTTAAACCTCTATAGCTTTAAAAATATAAAAATGTTATAAAGAAAAACCTTAATTGCAAAAATACCAAAATCAAAATTAAAAATTTGTGTAATAATAAAGTAGCTATTATCATTGATCGCAGATTAATCGACTTACCAAGGGGAATAAACCAATCTACCATCAATTAACAACAACTAAAGTGAGAGAGAGTGTTTCTTCTTTCTTCCGAATAAGCATCAAATTAAACTTCTGCAAGGGCCAAATCACAGTACGAATAATGCTAAATCGAAATAAAGACGTTAGTCCATTTTAGCTGAAAGAATTTATAATAAAATAAATTAGTAAAATTAAGTTGCTCACTAAGAACACAACTAAACGGGATGCTTACTTTAGAAAATATGTCCCCGACACTCTCATTTTCAAACTCAAAGCTAAAAACGAAAGTTACTTTTTTTAACACTTAAAAAATAATTCAAAATCAAAAGATCAAAATTGACAAATTCCTTAAAATTAGTATTTAACTTTTTTTTAAATCGAACCCAGAAAGGAAATTAAAAATTATCTTACACGCCTGCTAAATTTGAAACGAAATGGCTGGAAATTCATTTGATTCAGCGATGGAACCAAAGAGGGTTATCGTAAAAGTGTTGTTCTCTATTTAAGGTAGTTTAGCCTTAAATATTAAATAAAATACTAATTTAATTAAATTAGTGAGCATTTAAATTAGTATTTTAAACTAAATCAGTGAGCATTTAAATTAGTAGTTTAAAAATATTAATTTAAAATACTAATTTAAATGCTCACTAAAACATTTTTTAATTCATGGTTTTAAATGAATTTCTGTTTCTTGGAGATTTTATGTGAAAAGATTTCTATTATGAATTATGTATATATATGTAAACCAATAATTAACAATAAATTATAAGAAGACAACTTTCCATATACCATCTCCAAGGAACATGAACTCAATGTAAAACCATCATCTAAAAAGGTATTCTCAGAATTTTCACAAGAATTTAAAAATAGAATTTTCTAGTCCTTCTATGCTTTAAAAACAGTTAAGGAAAAACGTAAATCAAATGCCAAATCAAAGTGCCAAAATGCCAAAATTAAAAGTGCAAAAATGCCAAAATCAAAAGTAAGCATTGAAAAACCAGTTATTGTCATTGATAGCAGATTAATCGACTTATCAAGGGGATAAACCAATCTACTACCAATTAACAACAATTAAAACAGACAGCGCGTTTCATCTTACTTCTAAGAAAGCATCAAATTATTTTCTAGATTCAAATCATAATTCACAATTGATATTCAATTAAAATAAAAACATTAGTCCACTTAAACCAAAAGAATCCTGTTAAAAAGCAAATAATCTTTGAAATTAAAGTTTCTCACTAAGACCACAGTTAAACTGAACGAGATGCTTACTTTAGAAGACATATCCCCTACACTCTCTTTCATCTCAAATACAAAAGGATATATTTAAGAACAAATTATAAAAATTGTAAGAAGACTAAAAATGAAACAATCCGTAAAATTTAAATTTAAAAATCACACTAGTATGCAAAAATTAACCAACTTGCCCGACAAATTTTAAAACCAAATGACTGGAATGAAAGTATTAAGTGATGGAAGTAAAAGGGTTGTCGTAATATGTAGTTTTCTATTTAAGAAAGTTTAGACTAAATTGGCGACAAAACTGTAAAGATTCTTGACATACACAGAGATAATACACTGTTACTATTAATATCTATACACATCTATATATACGTATATAGATAAATAGATATATAACCGCCCCTTTACCCGGCTTAAAAGGTCCTTAATCGGCTTTTATATTCGCAACTGTTATTAGTGGTCATTTACTACCAATTACAGAAATGTTTTAAATGACGAAAATATCCCTACTTTAGCAATGTCAAATTTTCAAAAATGTGAATTTTCTACAAATAGCGAAATCTAACTGTTAATATGACCTCCAAATTCCTATACTTATATTTGGAAATTATTAAATTAAAAAAACTTTTAAAAATACCCAAAAATTAAATAACAATTTATTAATTAAAATATTACGCTATTAAAAAGTAAAATTGTAAGAAATTCGTCTCCCGTGTGACGAAAACTGACCGGCACATTTCCTTTCAAAATTTGCAGTTTTAAATGTCACTTTCAATTTTCCTTGAGGGATCCGTTAATTGAGTCGAAATAATTCGAGGAAATAAATTTAAAATGGAGTGTAGCAAAAATGCGGTGTATACTTTAATAGGCCATACAAGGAAGTCATGTGATGTCCTTATCAGAATTTTCTTAAATTTATTTTACATAAACGTCTTAACAAAAGCAATACATTTAAGAAATCAAATTAGTTTAAACTCTCTCTCTATATATACAAATCTGAAATGTTTAGTTTAAATTACGTCCAAAGGGGAATTTGTGTAACATTTTGCGTGTTATCTTTATTTATTAAATATCATGTTTTTTATTTATTAAATATCATGTTTATTAAATATCATGCATCACTTAAACCATAAAATTCACGTCAAGAGCAATATCGCAAAATAATTTTAAAATGAGCATATCTTTAGAATTTCCCATACACGGTCTCCAGCGCTGAGGGTAATTTTTTTCGTACAACGTTGCCATACCTCTCTTTGAAGTCCTTGAGTTTGTTAATCAAACATTCGTTAAAGTTTTACAAAATATGAAATCGATAATAAAACAAATTCCAAATTTCAAATTTGGGCTTCCAGATGCGCATATTCGCAGGATGCGCATATTCGTCATTCAAAATTGGAGGGCTCTAGGTGCCTTTGTTTTATCACAATGTGAGAAAGTTATGTATATTTATGTAGATTCTTAATTATTTAATTTCTTTAACTATAATACAGAGCGATAATATTTGGTGGCAACAATTTGAAAAGTGATATAACGCTTGTAGTGAATCGACGCAAAATGCCAAAACGAAATTAATAGTCCTTCTGGGCAAACTACCCCTTTGAAATAATAATAAAATTTGTTTAAAATTTAGTTTAAACTAAAATTCTAATCGTATCAATAAAAGTTTAAGGTGCAGAATTTTTCTGTAGAAGATAATGTATGGATTATAGGATTCTGTAGAAGATAACGTAAGGATACTTTTCTTAATTATACTAATTTTATAAGTTAATTAAAATTAAATGCAATATATAAATTAGGTAACGTATAATTTTTTTTATTCTCTCTGTAAATTATAATTTAAAACTATTGTAATTTGAAAGGAAAATTATAAATATTGGCATAGGCTGAAAGCCTCTTAGAATTCCGAATTTAGCAGATTACGTGGGTGGTATGATTGGATGGAAATTTCAAAGCATAACTTTGTAGAACGTATCTTGACTGGAATATCAGAAAAAATAAATTTCATTTCCTAACTCCAAGTATTAAAATTAATATTTTATTTTACTTTTTCATTGCGTGAAAGGTTACAGAGTAAGGATATGGAATTTTTGTGCATTGTCTGCATCTGAATTTAGAATTAAGACATAAGATGCCCACAAAACTTTGATATGAAAAATATCAAATTTCATATCAAAGTTTTATATTGCTTTCATATCAAAGTTTTAAAACTTTGTAAAACTTTGATATGAAAGCAAACTTTCAGAAACTCTTTCATTTCAATAAAGATAAAGTTATATTTTAAACTACTCGTACCGACGCTGAAATATTTATCGAAAGAGATTATAAGGAATTATTGCTTTCCCTGTGCGTTCTGTTATAGTGTACGTTTTTGCATGATCAGCTAGTATTTAATAGATTCGCGATTCGAACCTCTCCTCTGCTCATTTTTTTATGTTTACGATTCCGAAACTTATATATATGTCCAACATCGTATAAAGAGCACCCAAGCACGTCATTAAACGCCGTTTCGAATTTATACATAAATATAAATAAATTATAATTATTTTTTAACATTAATTTTAGAATTAACTGATGACAAAACTGGAACGAGAAAATAAATGTGTGATGTATACTTTAATGATTCCGCTCGTCACGAGAAATAAAAAAATATTAATCCAGAATATAGAATAAACAGAGCGATTACGAAATAACAAATATAGAATAAACAGAGATACGATATAGAATAAACAGAGAATAACGATATAGAATAGAGAATAGCGAATAATGATATAGAATAAACAGGGCGATTACGAAATAACAAATATAAAATAAACAGAGATACGATATAGAATAAACAAAGAATAGCGATATAGAATAGAGAATAACGAATAATGATATAGACAGCGACGATGCGTATAAGTGGACTGCATCGAAAAGATATTTTACGAATAACAATAGAAATTTAATGCAAAAAAAAGGCGGAAAACCTCTTTATGATATTATTCTATCATGTATTAGTACAATATAAAGATATTTATAGTCAATAAAAAAGTTTACTTACTCAAGACATACTGTGCTTCTTCTCTCAATGGATTTATCGAGCACTAAGTTGGAATAAATACTTCTATAAGCGAAACGGCGATACTTCTTCTTTTGCCAACACCAGTATTATCACAGTGAGAAGAAAGTACTGTAGAAACACTAGATTAGTTCGAAGCAGGGGAGACGTGAAAAATGAGCAATGTTCTCGTCGGGACTCGAACCACGAACCTCTAGAATACGCGCCGAGTATGCTAACCACTGCACCACGAAATGTAGTGGTTAGCATACTACACATTTAGCTAAGAAGGCGGGAGAAATACCTTACATACTCTTCCTTTTAAAGGGAGACTGGGGATTAGGGGCTCCAAGTCTACAATACCATGATGGTGAAGAATCATCATCCACCAACCATTTTAGTTCGGGCGCCAATGTAAAGTCATTAGGTTATTTCGAAGCAGGAGCGATTTGAAAAATGAGTAATGCTGTCGCCGGGACTCAAACCACGGTCCTCTCGAATACGCGCCGAGTGTGCTGACCACCACACCACGAAAGCATGCTAAGAAGGCGGGAGAAATACGTTAGAGTATAACTACATTTAATTCGGTTGGCAGTAATACGACCAGTTAGAGTTACAATTAAATTTTGGCATGAAGTTTAGCTTACCTTATGCATTGTCTGCTATTTTGTCAACAGTAATGATGGCCAATTTCTACGCACAAAAAGACCATTTTTTATATGTGTACTATGGCCGCAGATGGCACAGTGTATGCTGTTTACGCAATAGTTATAAGTACATTCTGAAACACTTATACTACAAAATGTATAACTTGCACCTTTCGATTATTCCTTTTTCGTCAAAAAGATGCATTGAAAATTATTGTATCATTGTTGAATGCTTAATACCTTGAAATTTTCCAAACAAAATGTATAATTTTTAACAATTGTGGGAGCCAGTATGCTTTCTACTAGTACCTGGATATTTCTCAAAGGTACGATTATTGTTAACAGAATATTTGCTGTTTGATCCGAGATTTCATTTTAAATTATAAATATCAGATTGCAGGTTTTCATTGACTTTCCTGCAAAATTAAGAAAACTCAAGATGCAAAATATTTCTGAATGCAAAAGCTGGTTTACTTGCTAATAACATGATAACTAATAGGGAAAAGATGAAATTTTTCCAGACTTATATTGATCTCCCTTTTTGTTTCAAATCCTCCTGATCTTAACTTACACATAGATACCTTCTAAGAATTTTATAACGGCTAAGAAATAAAGATTGCGTATTATAGGCTTAGACTTTTAACACATCAGTGTAATTTTGGTATTGCAATCCTAGTTTTAAAGGGAAATCTCACAACAATTTAATTGACGTTACGTCGCAAAACTCTATACACTTACAAATATCTATGCCTTTTCCAGGGTTCAGTATGTATGGCCTCCATTCGCCTCGCATAATGCCAACAGATCTGTGTAACATTCTGTAAATTAACGCATGTTAAGATTATAATGTGTTTCATGAAATATGTGTTAAAAGAAGTTTCAGATTTCGTTAAGTTTTTCGAAGCAGAAAGCAAGAAACAGCATATATCTCCAAGAAAAAACTTCAGATCTTTCATTTGCTAGCCAGACGTTCTACCAATTACACCCCGTAGGCATGCAGTAAGAAAGGGGAAAATTTCTTATAGAGTTAATATATTGCTGCAAAAATTCTTAGCTAAATTTCATAACAGTATAATGACTACGGAGGCACTGACATAATGCAACAGGTTTTTCTAATTTCGTAGGAGAAAACGGCACTGCGGACCAACTTTTGACGCCGTAGTGTTGCACCGTAATTTTTCTAGCAAAGATAAAAAAAAACTGAAATGAATGCCAACATAAAATGTTATTTGATTCCATTATTGTTTGTTGCTTTGTTCAATGATTTCGCTTCTACATTTAGGAAAAACATGAGACTACACTTCCATTTATCATGTGCCGCATCTTTAACAGCGTACCAGTGAAGGCAGACATAACTACAGGCTGAAATGAGCTGAAGAAAATAAGCGCTGGGTATTTAGGATGACATATACTAGTATGAGAAATAAAGGAGGTTCGAATGGCCTTGAGGAGCCTATTTAAAGGTAATAAACTATAGCTGAAATATAAAAATGCAGAACGAAGAAATATAACACTGAAGATCTCAGGATTCTCAGCTAATAGGAAATTTAGCAAATTTACCCTCTTATTAGCGCAGTTACCCACTAAGCATAGTATTTCCTTCTACTCATTTCTATAGTATATATAAGTGTCACCAAAAGCTTTCAATGGCAGAGCCATGTTTGCATTGGAAACTAGACTAGCTCTCCTTATCTCCTGCTTTCAAACCTATTACATCTTCTTAAATGTGAGACAGGTTTTCCTAGCCTAAACAGCTTAAATAAATATTGTTGCATGCCTACTGATTCGTAATGGGTTGAATGCACAAGTAGTTAGATTAAATTAATAAATTGTTAATTTAATCTAACTACTAATTAATTACGTAGTTAGATTAAATCTTAAACTAATTTAATCTAACTACGTAATCAAATTAATAAATTATTAAAAAATAAAACAAAATGCTGATATATTTACTCAGAGATATTCGTACAATATTTTTGTTTCCAATACACAATTCCAATTTCTGTTCCCAAGACACAAGAATTTTTTGCTCCTGATAAAGGGGGACCCGTTGTGCCCGTGAAATCGATTGAGATTTTACAAAATTTATGCCGAATATAAGGTTGTCAATTTGCCTGTTTTATCTCATAGTAGTTATATTTTGAACTACAAAAACGTTAAATAGAATTCAATTCAAAATACAGAAAGCTAATTCGATCTCACCGCGAATTCGCTACAGTCAATAACAGCACCAAGTAAACAACAACAGTTCGCTTAAAACAACTACAACTTAATTGAGATGTTTTCCTCTCGCTTTTATAAGCTTTTCAATCATTCACGAGAACATTCTGGTAAAATCTGTTTTCTCGATTTTTCTGGATAGCAAAACAGTACAATTAAGAGATATCTATTTATGAAATGTTAGATGTGCGTGCTCTTGTATTTTAAATTTTTCGGTTTAGATTTCTCTTCAAATAAGTCTCGTGCTGCAATGCACGGGGAAGTAAAACAATTTTAATTATAATTCTACTAAAAATAGCAAATTAAATACAAAATAAGTAATAATATATAAAATTTAAATGGAACTAAAGGGGTGAAGCTAAAACTTTACAAAATTTGAAAGCGATTTTAGCAATTAATTAACTAAAACGTTTTTAAGTTATTACAAAGTGTTATTAATAGGAATTATAATTAGATACACAACCTTTACCTCTTCCGAAATCAGGAACTTGCTGACGTCATCAGAAGAGGTCATAGCGGAACTTCATGTACCAGCCCCCCCCCGGGCTAAGAGCTAAGGAGAAATCTCTGTTGATCCCTCCGACCCCCATACATTCGCCCCTACTTAATCTTTTCTGATTCAGTTATTGATTCAGTCAGGTGGCCGTCCTTCCACCAGGTGTCGCTTTAATTAATCCCCCATAATCCCCTACGCTTTCTATTATCGATATCAGATTTGTCGGCCGAAGCCCTTGTAAGGGAGCCCTTACGTAATCCGGCTTCAGTTGCGTTGGCTGCAGGAGTCAGTGATTAATGCTTTCGTGAAAATTTGATGGGTTACATGTCTTGCTAAAGTGAGATTTATTGTTGCAGCTAAGTAAACATCAGGACTGCAAGATAAATATCTAATTAAATGTTGCTACGGCATCAATGTTTAATTTAGATGCCTGTTGATGTTTCAAGCAGTAGTAAATGCTGCTGAAAGTTTATGGATTCTTAAAAGAGGAATTTTTTCTCTGATGTATAATATATTCTAATGGTTTTAATGAAATTGGATCACATTCGATTAATATATCTTTGACTTAAACGGAAACAGAATTTATCCGCAGTATCCTGTAATGGAGAGCAATCAATTTTCGAGATATTTTTAGCATTTTCAATGTTAGACATTTATCAAATTTAGCTAAACGCTAACTGAAAATATTTTTGGGTACAATATTTCTGATAGTTTTAATGTAATTTAAAGAAGTAAAAGACACATTTTTATCGGCTCTTTTTTAGTCTTACATGCTGAACTATATTTCTTCACTATTAATGATTTAATCTGAAATGTTCCGCTGTTCTATACTTACTTCAGTAATATCTTTCTTGCCTTAAAAAGGTATCTTTTGTCATCTCTTCAAGAAAAAATCAAATAAGAAATTTTCGTTTCCTTTGTAGAGACATTAAAATTTTTTTGGTGAAGAGATATGAAAATTGAGCAATCCGGGTCTCGAACCACGGACGTCTCCCATATGCGCTGACCACTACACCACGAGGGCATGCGAAGAAGGCTGGAGAAATACCTTATATACTTCCCCTTTTAAAGGGCGACTGGGGATTAGGAGACCCAATCGCCAAATCCCGGCTGTGGAGAATCACCATCCACTAACGTTTTTAGTTCGAGCAGCACATGTAAAGACATTAGGATTTTTCGATGCAGAACAGATCTGAAAAATGAGCAGTGCCCTCGCCGAGACTTGAACCACGGACCTCTGGAATATGCATCTAGCGTGTCTGACCACTACACCCCGAGGGCATGCGAAGATGCAGGACAAATACTTTATACCTTTACTTACCTTATGCCTTCGCTTACCTTTACTAACTTTTACTTACATTTACTTTTACCTTATACCTTTACTTACTTACCTTATACCTTTACTTACCTTTACTTACTTTTACTTACCTTTACTTACTTTACTTACTTAACTTATACCTTTACTTACCAGTACTTACTTAACTTATACCTTTACTTACCAGTACTTACTTACCTTATACTTTCACTTATCCTTACTTACTTACCTTTACTCTTACTTTATACCTTTATTTACTTACCTTATACCTTTACTTACCTTTACTTTGTCTTACCTTATACTTTTACTTACCTTTACTTTGTCTTACCTTATACCTTTACTTTGTCTTACCTTATACCTTTACTTACCTTATACCTTACTTATACCTTTACTTACTGTCTTACCTTATACCTTTACTGTCTTAGATAAAAAAAAGCGTGAACTAGAAACTTATACCTTTACTGTCTTATACCAAAAAAGCGTGAACTGGAAAGCTTTCTATTCGCCAAACTGCAAAGGCTAATTCCATTCAAATAGTCAACAAATCTTACATCAATTTCATACGATGTCCTCCTTGGTAGCAAACTTCGGCAGTGTCTTATAGTGGTTCTTGAACCCTTCAAACCCCTTTATTAACCCATATGCACCCATTAAATTATTGCGTTGTATCGCAGAACATTTAATTGTACACGTGAATAATAACAATGGTTGATAAGAATTCCGGGGACAGGAAAAACGAATAATAGCAGTTAATTTACATCAAAGTTATTTATTTTGTTATAGTTTTTTTTTTCTCAAATAGAATTACGAAACATGTTCAAAAGATTTACTCACAGAAGATAAGTAGTATTTGGTTAAGATTGTTAAACAGTTTGTGTAAAGCAAGAGAAAAGAGTTACTACATTATTACCATTTAGGTATTAGTAATAACAAATTATGTCGAATGAAGTACAGATAATCCGAGGCGGTGGTTGCTGGAAAGAAATGAAACAAATTCTTCTTATTAAGGGAAAGTGTAATGTGCGTAAGCAGAGGGTGATGCTTAGCTCATACTGAGAGAAAATCTTGGGGTCTCCTAGAACAGCTTCTCCAGATGTTTGAGGAACGGGGTCATCTCGATGGCAGGAAGAAGAGACAAGAAGATTTACTTACAACATCTTTCCAATACCTACTCTCAAGAGACTAAAATGCAACCGACTCTTCCTCCAGGCCTGTACCAACCACGGGAAATTCCCGGCGCATTACAGACGATTCCTCAGACGGGACGTCAACTGTTCTTGCGGTTTTCGCGGGGAAGACGCGGACGCGCTACATTACCTGCTCTCCTGCCCTCTGACAGAGCACCTCCGACAGCAGTTCTTTCCTTCCGACTACATCACATATCCTGTGAACAGACTGAATACCCAAGACCACACAAGAATTGCCGGATGAAGGTAAAGAAAAGACTTAAGTCAGCACACCGCAGAATGAAAACCAGCACTGCAGTCGGAGGAAGAAAGGCGGACTCCAGTATTACAAATTATGTTTGAATCAGGCAGATCACTACGTCTGTCGCGAAGATTAGGTTGAAAGATTAATATGTAAAGGATTGGATTAGTATCTCACAGTTAAACCCCTACAGAATCGGTCGATCAGATTAGAATATTTATCGTGTGAAATAAACATGGTTGACGAAAAACGAAAAATGTTATCGTGTAGTACCTAGTTTATGACTAAATATTTATGCTACGAATATTCTGTATTTCACAAACCATTGCTTCGGAGATTTCTTTGCTGATAGATTAAAAACATCTTACAACATCTTCAGAATTCAGCAGAAGCATTTCCCAACATTCATTCTTCACGTACAATTTCATAATATTTGTTAACGAGGCATTAAAACTGAAAGTCGCGCATCCCATGTTTCTAATTTCATTTTTCGAAGCATTTTATGAACCCAAAGGGGCCTTAGCCTGGAAGGGCTATTCGTCTAGAAACGGCATTTTGTGTCGGTTAACAAATATCCGCTTTGTCCGTTTCACTTAGAAAAATATCCGTTTCACTTTTCTCATTGTTGCCGCCAAATATTATCCCTCTATTATATTTGAAGAAAGTAAATAATGAAGAATATGCATGAATGTATGCATGTTTCTCGCAATTTCAAATACCAGTGGTACCTAAAGCCATCAAATTTTGAATAGCATAGTTCTCTACCCGATTATGGGCATCTGGAAGCCTGAATTGGAAATTTTGGAATTTGTTTTATTGTCTATTTCGTATTTAGTAAACCTTTAAAGAATTTGTGATCAATAAACTCGATGATTTCAAAGCGATCACTATACGAGCAAAGCAAACACTATACGAAAGTAAAGCAATATATATATTTAAAAGCAAACACTATACGAAACAAAAAACGTTTTTATCTCCAGTTCTCACTGTTTATCGGAAATTCTGAAGATATGCTATTTTCAGATAATTTTAGCCCAAAAAGACACTAACCCAAATACTCTCAAAACGTGTATGTGTCTGAAAATGAAAAAAATATATTTTGCTTTCATGAATATTAAGCAAGATTTGCTGTTTACTATAAATCCTAACCATTAATAGTAAGATTTACTCTTTACTATAAATCCTAAACAGCAATAATAAGATTTACTGTTTACTATAAATCCTAAATAGTAATAAAGAGATTTACTCTTTACTATAAAAGATTTACTGTTTACTGTAAATACTAAACAGCAATAATAAGATTTACTGTTTACTATAAATCCTAAACAGTAATAATGAGATTACTGTTTACTATATATAGAGAGAATTATTATCATTATAATTCTGTTTAAATCACTCCAGATAACCGCCTATTAAAATCCCATAAATATTTGCTGTTGTTATGTTAAGTAACATTTCGGTTTTAAGTGAAATATTTGCTGAAACATGATTTTATCGATAGTGTGCCTGAGGAAAACCATTGAATATTTTGATTTATCAAATGAAGCTGATAATGTATTTTGATGTAGCCCAGACAGGAAACGAAACTGGTTGACTGCTGTACCGAAGGGACCGAGTTCAAATCCCGCAGAAGGCACGGATGTGAATTTTCTGTCCCTCCATAGTAGGCAACGGTGGTCCATCTATTAGGTGCCTCTAAAGTGACCACCTTAACGCCTGTAATGACTAGTGACCGTCATCGGGAATAACATTTGATGTGTGATAATATGATAATGTATTTGGATGTATGATGATTTACATAGAAGTTCACTTGAAATTTAAAGCACAAGAAAATTAAAATCAGGAACACTTAAAGTAACGCATCTTTCTAACTGCGAGCAGATATCTTCTTCCTTCTTCGACCATGGCACATCGAAATATTGAAAAAAGAGAAAATAAACAGGATATATAAGTTGTCTTTCTACAGCAAATCAATTTTCAATTTTAGCAGTACGCGTGAGATATATTATACCTCTTTGTAGGGTTTTCTGTAAGGTTATACAGCAATGAAATAAAGTAAAATATTATTCTTTCAAAAAAACGCTTCTGAATATTAAAATTGCTACATCATGAAGGAAGCGTACTGCAAACCTGAAATATCAATGAAAGTAGAATATACTGGAGTACGTACGTTTTCGACGGATACACAAATTACCGGATAAACATTTCGAGGCAATATAAAAAGATTTCAATGTCGAATTTCCTTTCGGAAATAGTTTTACTCTTCTTTTTTTTTAATTTTATTTTGAAGATCGCGTAATGTCTGTTGCAAGAAGAATGAATTGATTCCAGCAGCTCTAAAAGTACGATTGCGGGAATAGTGTGAACATACTGTCCTGCTAACTGTTGTAATTCCAACCACAGCTCTGGTTGCTCAAGATGAAATTGAAGAGACATTAGGTCCTTTTTGAAAGCAGGAGATATGAAAAATGAGCAATGTCCTCTCCAGAACTCGAACTTTGGAACTCTCGAACATGCGCCGAGTGTGCTGACCATTACACCGCGAAGGCAAGCTAAGAAGGCGAGAGAAATATCTCATAAAGTGACTGTTATGAGAACTTTCAGTTAGTATGTCGAGAAGGTGTAGGCAAAAGGACGTGAGATATCTCCAAAGGCCTTGTCTTCTCAAAGCCCCAAATGACAAATATCTTGCCTGCTTCGCTTGAAAGGATTGTGCACTACAGCAAGTGCTCTGAGTGAAGGAGCTGCGTGTGATGCGAAATACAAAAAGACCTAGTATTCGATGCGACGAGTTCTGTAGTGCCATGGACTGCCGTGAAGTTGAACATTGCGTAAATCACACACATAATGACTAACTACGTAATGACTCACTACGACTCATGCAAACACGACGGTTGCATGACGTTATTATTATTTTTTTTGACGAACTCTGCTTCGTCTTGTAGCACTAGTATGATATCCATGTGTGGAGCACTTACGGAAAGAATGATAAATGCTTGCTCAATTGGGCTGCTTGAATTCTTCAAACAAGCTCACTTGATTTGAGATCACTTGTTGCCTGCTCTATTGTGTACTTCCTGGGTAGAGAATGCCAAAGTAATAGATAGATGTCTGTTTTGTCAAATATGATTTGTCAAAAATTTGATGATGTCAAAATAATAGATTTTGGCACTTGTTGTAGATGTCTTAAAATTTATTATTTTGGCAGACATATATCTATTATTTTGACATTCTTCTTATATAGATGTCTTCTTCGGCCGGTACATTTCATATATTCCTAACCAAATGTAATCGTCTGATCCGTGGTTGCTGAAATAAAGGTACACCAACACCCGCCTGCCAGCGCAACAGGTAAACTCTGATACATTATAAAGACGCATTTGAATTTTGCAACAACTATTTTTTTAATTTTGAAACGCTTTCATTTGTTGTTTTCCACTTACAATTACCTACAAGAGTGAGGATTTAGAATCGCGTTGAATATAAATGAGGTAGAAGGAGTATTTAAGGAAGGTTCCGCTTACTTCAGTGCGAGATATTAGGAATTTTTAGTGACGCGTGCTTACAGTCAGGCTACTTCGTTATTAAACTTACTACGCTCTGTCGTATTGTACGCGCTTGTTGAGAATAGCGGGCTGAGTACTTCCTTGTACGAAGTAAAATGGAAGTATCGTAATCGCGAAAAGTTTCGGGTACCATATTTCAAAGAAAGTGTCCATTTTGACCGCTATTGAATGCAATTTAAGGATGTTTTTGCGTGACATCTCTACGTAATGACAGAATAAAGGACTCTTGTTTCCCCCAAAAAAATATAAAACTGGTTCAAAATGGATTCTGAACAGATTTTATAGTGGCGTCTGTGCGTATGTACGTACGTGTGTATGTATGTATCTCGCATAACTCCAAAACGAGTAGCCTCAGAGCGTTGCAATTTTGTATATAGGACTGCTATAACATGTAAATGTGTACCTCCGATTTTGGATGCAATCGGCCGCACCAAAAGTATATAATTATACGTATATATATCCATTCTATTACTCGGTTCAGTGAGCTTAGTTTCTTTACTCTTATATGTTTGTAAATTGTGCATGTTCTGCTTTGAAAATAATTGAATTACAATGTTCTTACCTTCCGGTTAAGGTTTCTATGCGTTTAGTTAACCTGCATTCTATAGTTGTAGAAATGTCTATAATTTAAAAGTTGTTTAAGCGCGGCTAAGCCTAATTTTTTTGGCCATAGCAGCCATATTTGTTTCCATTTGAAACTTAGCAGAATAGTGGATTTGTTGCCAATTCGGAGGAACTAAGCTGCGCAACAACAAAGATAACGCCTTCTTTTTATTACTGCGAATTAAATCATGTTTCATCCATTCTGGAATTTATTCGAGGAAATAGGTGTTTAAGATTTACTTCGTTATTTTTAATACAAATATTTTAAGTTTTTATGTATTTTTGCCTTGTCGCGAAGTGAGAACGGAATTAATTGAATGAGAAATACTGAATCGTCTGTGAAATTTTTTGTTCGTTTGTTTAATTTCCTTTATACATCGTTTTAGATTTAGTATAGTATTTGATTAGAACATGTGGCAACGATTAGATAATTCTTCAGATGATAGACATAATTTTTTTTTGCATTCTGAGTTATAAAATGAATTAAATGTAACTCTGTGTAGCTATGGTAAACAATATAAAGAATTTTAAAAAGTGCATTTATTCTATTGTGGTTTATGCGCTATCGAGGAAGTAGATTTAATTCAATCCAATAAGTTTAAATGAAATGCAAAATGAGGATAATTTAATATTACGTACTAGGAACTCATGTGGTGTTTACATCATATTTTTTAATTAAGGGCCAACTGCATTATGTATTTGTGTTTAGGTTCGGATCAGTTTGGTTTAGTATAGTTTCTTATTGTTGCTATCTTGATTTGAACCCCGAGTTGAGGCTTCCCTGTGCGCCCAAGAATGGGTCGACTGTATTATTCCTTTGAGTGAATAAAAGGGTGTTTTAACCTTTTTCTTGACTTTGCAGTTACACCGGAACTCAGCAATAAGCCGCTACAAAGTTCAGTAGGTTCCTCTACATTTAACGCAGAGGAAGTACTTCAGGAACATTGCAACATATTGGAAGCCACATGGGCTACTCTAACTTCCAAAATCTATTTAATTCTTACCACAGTCGTACAAGAGCTACTATTCTTGCCAAAGGTGGATGGATGAAATATTTATTTCTCAATTATCTGTCACTTACAATTAACTAAAATTTTAATGATTTTATCCTTCCCCTGTTTACATACCGTGATTCTGCTAATTAGTTTCCTTCGTGGTGCAGCTTAATGGCCATTAATGTAGAAAGAATGTTTTACAAAAAATAAGACACATTAAGCATATTTATAAATAGATTATATTTATTATTCATACACTTACAAATTTTATTTTTTTATCCAAACCAATCACCGATGTCTTCGATGTTGGTTTATATTTGCCTGTAAAACTCGTTTCTTTGCAGTAATAAGAACTAGGCAGAAAAACAATGAACATGCTAATGCTGCGAAGAATCAAAGTGTTTTTTAATGCTGTTCGTTCCGTGCTAGTTTAAAGAGTAGTCTTCTGCCTTCTACGTAACGAAGAATAACATTTTTTACTTCGTAATCTTTATTTTTTAATGGTCTCTTTTGGTTTATATATAAAAAAAATCTAATGTGTACCCACATAACTTCCTTGTACGCAATATTAAATAATTCGTATATTTTCTTGCCTTTCATTTAAACTTATTTCCCCGAATTTCATTAGAGATACACTTCTCATTCAATTAATTCAGTTCTCACTTCGGGATATGGCAAAAATACATCAAAACTCAAAATATCTATATTAAAAACTGAAATTTATGGAAAAACGCAAAACACAAAATACAGTTAAAACAATTTAAAAAAATTTTTTTAAAATTAAAATTACAGTTTCTACGCAAAAACAAACAATTCAGCCACCGAGCAAGAAGGTAGATTTTTCGGTGCACAAAACTGACTTCGGTATCACTCAGCAAAAGGGCATTGAGGGTATAGAAACTGATTTAATTTGTTGTGGACGCTATGATGAGTCAATATGTGGGATAATTTAATAAGTTAAATGATAATTCCAGACTGGATTAAGAGTGATTTAATTGGCAAAAATAAAAGAAGGCCACATGTTCTATTCAAATACTTTCATAAATCTAAAACAATGTATAAAAGAAATTAAACAACAACAAAAAAAAAAGAAGCGGTTTTTCGCAGACGATTCAGAATTTCTCAGTCAATTAATTCAGTTCTCAGTTCGCGAGAAGGCAAAAATACATAAAACTTAATATATCTATACTACAAATTACGAAGTATACCTTAAACACTTATTTTCCTGAATAAATTCCACAATGGATTAAGTGTTATTTAATTCGCAATAATAAAAGAAGGCGTTATCTTTGATGTTGCGAAGCTCAGTTTCTCCAGATTGGCAGCAAATCCCCTATTCTCTTATGCTTGAAACGTAAACAAAAATGGCTGCTATATGGCCAAAAAATTAGCCTTAGAGGAACTTAAACAACTTTTAAATTGTTGATGATTCTACACCTATAGCATGCAGGATAACTAGAGGCATAAAACTCTTAACCGGAAGACAAGAACAGCATAATTCAATCATTTTTAAGCAAAAATGCATAATTTACAAACATATAAGAATAAAGAAACTGAGTTCACTGAGCCAAGTAACTGAGTGGATATTTATCTACGTTTTGTGGGAGCGATTGCAACCAAAATAGGATGTGTTATAGCAGTCCTATACACAAAATGTCGACGTTTTGAGGCTATTTGTTTTTGAATTATGCGAGATTCATACATACATACGTACTTACTTGTGCACAGACGCCAAGAAAAAAAATCTCTTCAGAATGCACTATAAATCAATTTTGTAATTTTTCTGGGGACAATGAGTGCTTTATTCTGTCCTTACGTACAGATGTCAAGCAGAAAAATCATTAAATTTCATTCGTTATTGGTCAGAATGGATATTTTCGTTGAAATGTGATACCCGAAATATTTCGCGATTACAATACTTCCACAAGGAAGTATCCTTCACTTCCTAAGTTCCTTTCACTTCGTACAAGGAAGTTAACATAAATGAAAAATTTTGCACAATCAGTGTAGTAAATGATAAAAGTTCTTTCCAGTGTCTATGATGTTTACTCTGTTATTAAGAAAATTCATTTGCTGCTGTTGGAGATCTTCGTTTAAAATGTACCTTCCATTTATATTATAAGTACCATCAAAAGTGCAGACAACAATATTACAACATTCAAATGTCTAAAGACTTTTTGACTAAGTAAAAATGCAGTTAAATGTTTGTATAAATTTATGCAGAGTTTTTACATTCAAGCTTAATTCTTCACAGTACATAACCTATCGTACGAGTACACTTAAAGTATAATCGTTCTGTATAGATTTTTGGCATTTGTTTTCAGCAGAATTAGGGTAGAACTGCAGCAAACGTTTACACACAGCAGTGTTTACTACTTATTTGTTTGCAAGATGTGAACAGCTAATAAATAATTTAAAACATTTGGAGACATTCTCGTCTAACACAGCCAAGCTTAGCTCAAAACGTTATCTATTGTAAACCTTTCCCAAAGCTGTTATTCGCTATAAACGCTAGACAAAAACACATAAAAGCTTTCTAAAATGCGCATCTAATTGTTATGCGTTTTAGCATTGTATACTAGGCTAGACAAAACAAAAGTGCACTTACGCATCATTTCACAAAAAGAAAACAAAACTATGGAATGATTTTAAGTGCTCTGAAAATTACTACAAAAATATTCATCTTTATTACTGGTTGCTATTCTTTAGGGCTATATACACAAAAGTATTTTCGAAGAACACTTAAAATGCTGATCTTTACCGGGCATGAGCTGTCGTTTGAATAATATTACATGAGCATTATAAAAATGTTAAGAGCAGTATTTATATTTATTACTTAAAAGTATGTACTTTTTTATAAGAGAAATAGCAAAAATACATCCCTGTTTGCTCTTGTTTATTGAAATTGTATTCTGACCCTAATGCATTTTCTATGTAGTTTCTATATATTTTTAATGGTATTTTAATGGATGCATTTTATAAATGCTACCATCGAATATGTATTCTCCGGGAATCGTAAGTTTAAAATATGCCTCTCATATAATAGTGACAACTCTTTTTTAATTTACTGCAAACATATATATGTTTGCAGTAAATTGTGTGTGTGTGTGTTTAATTAATCGAAAGTAAAAGTGTACATCTTTAGTTTCTAGTAAATAAGAGTATAACTTAAATTTTTATTTTTAATGAGTAATGATTAAGAATAGCATTTTAATTCGTAATGGTTATATTCTTTTAATATTTACTTTTGGTTTATATATTTTAAATAACAGTTTTGGATAAATTTTATGCCATCAACATAGTAAACATTAAAAGGGCTTTCAAATGTCTATAGTATGTACTCTTCTATAAAAAAATCGTTTGGCTCATTATAAGTGTTTGCTTACTTATGCTATCCCAGAAGAAAAGAAAGAAAATTCAAGATAAATTAATATTTAAAGTTTAATTTGAGAAATGCATAAAGAGGACTATAAATGTATAATATAAAATTCAAAATATAAAAAAATCAATTGAAATCTTTTAGATTTAAATTTAGCAAATCAATAAAAAATAATTTTTCTTCCACTTCATGTCAAGTCCGTTACCCTGAGCGTGTTTAATTCACATTTAGTTTGTAAATCTGCCCGAAGGGGGCAGTATATATTCAGTAACGGAGATAAAAGCTTGACTAGTTTATGTATCTCATTGAATGCATACAACCCCCTTTAGGCAGAGTAACAAACTAATTGTGGGAAAAATAATCTCAAGGTAACGGACTTGACATGAAGTGGAAGACTAATTACTTTAATTGATTTACTAAAGAAAAAACTTCTGTAATTAATTATTATCATGAGTATGACACAAAATTAATTCATATTGTTACGTATTTCGTAATTAATTAGCTATTTATAATAGATTTGCAATTAAAATTGTTTTATTTCCCCTTGCAATGCAGAGTGGGACGAGTTTTCAGAGAAAGCTACAGAAGTAAAAATGCAGCAGCACGCGCATTTAACATTTAGTGAATAGATAGCACGTAATTGTATTCTTTTGCTTTCCAGAAATCTCGAGAAAATAAAAATAACCAGAATGTTCTCGTGCATGATTATAAAGCTTTAAAAGCCGGAGAAAAACATCTCAGCTCAGTTGTTAACAAAGTTATTATTGTTTACTTAGTCGCTGTAATTTTGAGATCGGATTAGCTTTCTTGCGCTTTGAATTGTGTTCTATTTAACACTTTAGTAGTATAAATATAGCTACTGTGTGATATTGTGATATTGTACGAATATCTGTGAGGCAAACTTTCAGCACTTTGTTTTATTTCTTGTGATAAGAATAAATTTTATTAACTTTTCGCCAGTCTCTTCAATCTATTACGAATCCGTACGCGACAATATTTAAAATAATTAAACTTCTTTAATTTAATTCTTTCTTTTAATTTGGTTACAAAATAAAGAGGTTGAACAGCATAAAACTTGAAAGGGGCAGGCATTTTTGCTTGTGATCACATTTGTTAAGATTTATGTCTAAAAGATTTCAATTGATGTTTTTATATTTTAAATTGTAAAACTATATTTACAGTCAACATTATGCAATACATTCCTCAAATTAAGCTTTAAATATTAATTTATTAGTCCAAAGGGGGTTCGTCTCCGAAAATCTATTGCTTTCGTCCTTCGATTTTGCGTCGAATCATTCTGAACGTCCGTTTCACTTTTCAAATTGTTGCCACCAAATACTATCATCCTGTATTATATTTGAGGAAATTAAATAACGAAGAATCTGCATAAATGTATGTATGTTTCTCGCACTGTGATAAAACAATGGTGCCTAGAGCCATTGAATTTCGAATGACCTAATCCTACTGCAAATATGGGCATCTGGAAGCCCAAATTTGGAATTCGTTTTATTATCTATTTCATATTTTGTAAAACTTTAACGAATTTTTGACGAACAAACTCAATGATTTAAAAGCGAGCAATGGCAACGTTGTACAGAAAAAAACATTTTTATCTCCAGCGCGGGGGCCTGTGTGTCGGAAATTCTAAAGACATGCTCAGTTTAAAATTATTTTGCGATATTGCTCTTGAACTGAATTTTATGGTTTAAGTGCGAAGAACATGATATTTAATTAATAAAGGTAACACTCAAAATGTTAATAAAACGCCCCTTTGTACGTTATTTAAAAATCTAAAACATTTCAGATATTCTTTTTATTATATTTTTTTCCTTTCTTTTCTTGCGGGACTGCATATGTAGGCGAAATTTGAAAATGGGCCATTTATTCCTAGAGTAACAACCAATGTTAAATCATAACAAATCCAAACAACCACAAAGTATCAAAGATTATCCATAAGTTTCACACACAATTAATCCTGAGTTAATTTCTATCCCATTCTTCTTAGTTTCTGTCAAAACACTCGCTCAGATAAGAAAGTTTATACATAGCATAGTTTAAAAATTAAGTATAAAAAGCAAAAGATATTAAAAGTAGGAGACTAATCTTACCTGCAATCTTACTGGTTCGCTCAGGTTGACCTGTTGTATAGTAACCTGTTGTAATTGTGAGCGTAGACCTATGGCTAATCACTGGGTTTTAAGTACTTTAAGAATTTAAACACAGCATAGTAACCTGTTGTAAACACAGCATAGTAACCTGTTGTAATTGTAATTGTTGTAAACACAGCATAGTAACCTGTTGTAATTGTAATTGTTGTAAACACAGCATAGTAACCAGTTGTAATTGTGAGCACAAACTTATAGATAATCCATGAGCTTTAAATACTTTAAGAATTTAAAAACAGTATATTTAACCCAAATTTTGCAGTTTTGTCAATAATACTGCAGTAAATCATCTCAAAATGACTAGATATGACAAGATGATATTTGACTCAAACTGCAATTTTGTCAAGTGAAGCAATCGTGTTAGTTTCTGATAATTTTAAGTTTGTGGAACAATTAGGGGTGTTAAATAAATAATTGGTAATTTAAAAATCTTATTTGCAGTTCTGTAACAGGAAAAACGTTATGATGGGTGAAACCTTGATAAACCAGTGAGATAAGTCTGTGATAGGCTGTGAGGTTAATTTGAGTTCATATCCAGAACTATAACGATTATAGTAAAATACCGTATATTGAATTCTCGTTTTTTAAACCCCAGGCTTATCAAAAATTTCAAAACAAATTAGATTAAAGATTATAATTTTAACTTTTCATACTTCAGATTGATATCTGAAACACTGAGATCCATTTAAATGCGTGCAGTGGCAAATGTGTGGTTAAAATTTGAACATGCTGCATAAGGAGGAATATGCACTCATACATGCAACAAAAAAAATGCACTTTAAAAAATTCTGAAAGCTTTATGATTTTATACTACGCACAAAGGGGTGTTTTTTAGCGTTTTGTGTGCTACTTTTATTTATTAATATCGTCGCACTTAAACCATACGAATATTGAATTTCATTTTATGCAATTCAGCAGCAACATTGCAAAATAATTTAAAAAGAGCACATCTTTAAAATTTTCGATACACAGTCTCGAGCTGAAGATAAAAATGGTTTTTATTTCCATACAGTGTTGCCATTCCTTGTTTTGAAATCATTCAGTTTCTTAATCAAAAATTCGTTAAAGTTTTACAAAATATGAAATAGATAATAAAGGAAATTCCAAATTTAGGCTTCCAGATGCATATATTCGAGTGCAAGTCTATATTATTCCAAATTGGATGTCTCTAGGTACCGATGTTTTCCTACTGTGCGAGAAACATACATAGAGTCCTGCAGATTCATGATTATTTAATTTATTTAAATATAATGCAGGGCTCTAATGTTTAGTGGCAACAGTTTGAAAAAATAAAACCCCTTTTATAGTGAGCCAAGCAAAGTGCCAAAACAAAAATAATAGCCCTTCTGGGAAAATTGCCCCTTTCGGTTAATAAAAAATGAAAATGAGTAATTCGACGAGTAGTTTTCCAATTCCTCCTCTTTACATACTGTTATTGATGAATGGATTAATAATTATTATAACCAGTAAAGAAATTCTGTCAATATTCTTGTTTATAAATAAGATGGTGAGTGTATTGGTAATCCATGCAATGTATGCCCATTCATTTTCTTCATGACATAATTTCTGGGAAATGCTTTGATAAGGATAAAAGTTTTTCAAAATGTCATATATATATATATGAGTCATACTGTATTAGTAGTAGATTTTAAAAAATATTAAAAGATTTTAGTAATTTTGCGTAATGAAACTGGACAAAACGTGGACCAAAATATATAAAATTAATAAGATAATACTTAACATGAGCAAAATCAACCATTCGCTCTTCTAATAATCCCCGCACAAGTACGTCGCCTAAAAGTTTAAACTGGAGTTACTTTTCAAAAGGACTGAATTAATTTATAAAAGTGTCTTTTAAATAATTTGAGTGATTAATTCATTTTAAATTATTCTGAATATTGCAACTTATTTTATTGTACTCTAATTAAAAATATTTCTTTTATCTTAAAAAACCGAATTGAAGGTTATTATAACTTGTTATTATTTCGTAACTGTGCTGGAGGATTCGTTACTCAGACGCTTTTGTTTAAACCTTAAACGCGTATAGTTTGCCATTTGGCAACATACTCACATTTAGTCATATAAATCAAATCAAAACAGAAGTAAGTGAGCTGACTTGTAGAGTGTGGATATCATTTGTGTTTACGCATTTTTTATTTCGTGTTTGTTGTTAATTTGATGAATTCAAAGTTTTAAAATTGAACAAGTTTATAACGTATGTGTTATAACATAAAATTGTTATTACACATTTTACCTATCATATTTGTTTTCCATAACGTAGTATGGTATTTTTCCTTTGATTTTAATGCTGATGTATTTTTTGACATAAATTAAAAAAATAAAATTTAAATAAAAATTCATACAGTTAAGGTTTAAAGTTTAAATATACACACATCCAACCCCAAGAAATCTGGTTGTAGTATCAAAAAAGTCTCCGAATGTTCATGGATATTCGATGTATGACATAACTACTAATTAACTACTGGTAATTATTATGTGATTGTTAGCATAATGGATCAGCTCAGAAACTCCTATTTATAAGTCTTACAGTGACATGTTTGACAGAACTTCTGAATCGGTGCTGAAAGTGATATTTTTGTTTCCTTGCACGAAATAAAGGAAATATTGTAATCGTGAAAAATTTCAGCTATCATATTTTAATGGAAATATTCATTTTGATCATGGATATATCCATAGTCAAAAGGGAATGGAAGTATCCATCGTCAAATGAATATCCATGAAATTGACATTTCCATGGATATTTCCATGGAAATCAAATATCCACGGTCAAATCGTAGGAATCCATTTGGACGATTGACTTCTGTCCACATGGACAGAATGCAGGACTCTTTTATCCAAACAGGATTTTAAAATGGATTTAAAATGGATTCATGACAATGGTTTTCCATGTTTCTGTCCTAAGACTCAAATTATGCCAAACTGACAAGTTTTGTAAAAATTGCATGAATACTTTTTAAAAAATTAGCTTTCAAAGGTTTAGCTCCTCAGTGTTAATTGAACTTGGTATATCTTCATTAATATCTCTTTTTTTATTAAATTTACTTCATTTCTTCTTCAAAAATTCAAAATTTAGGCTTAATCCAAATGTAATTCGCACATTTTTATGACTTATTTTTTAAATTTGTATTTTTAAGTATTTTTTATAAATTTTCCGGAAACATTTTTGTATTATAAGCTACAAATTTTACAGTCTGTACTTACATGCTTATATATTATCTATATGTTTATGTATATCTATATCTTTCTGTTCCAATACTTACGTTTGGATCATTTTCATCTCGTTATGAAAACATAAAATTATAAGATGTTTGACTCCCGTACGACAAAACCTGAACGGTATATTTAACTTGAAAATTTTCTATTTTTTATGTCATTTTCAAATTTCTTGGAGAGATAAGTTTTTCAATTGGAATAATTTTAAGAAATAAGTTTTAAATATTTGTAAATTAAAAGCCCTTACAAGGAACTCATCTGGGGTCAACAAGGTCCTTTTTCACACAGTAATCTTTCCTGTTTATAATAAGCGTCACTGTTTTGTACAGATATTTGATATCACTAACAGTAAAAATATATAAGTTTTAAAAAAGCATTAAATTTTCGTACTTTGTGAATACATAATCCTAATTTTGATCGAAAAGCAATCAAAGGTTTATTCAAATGTAAGCAATATAAAATATAATTCGTCTAATGTCAGTGTATATAGAGGTATCTCAGAATTACTCGGTACTTGGTTCAAGTTTCTAGGTCAGAAGGTGTCAAGGGCAACCATCACTGGGAACTCCTCAGCAAATGGCTCTTTAATCATTAATGATATTCCTGCCCAGGCCTTTGTGACATATACAGACAGAAGAACATCAGATGAGGGTATAGCAGGGAGAGACATTTACAGTAACACCCTTGAAGGACATATCAGATGCAGCATCAGAAACTCTGATCATTGCTCCGCCTTCAGATCGTAACTTATCGCCATCAGCAAAGCACTTAATTATGCTGTCTGTTCGAGTAGTGACATTATATGGATTCTGACAGACAGTAGAAGCTCCATTCAGTACCTTAAAAACTGGCATACCATCATAGATAAGATTGGTCAGAATATCGTATCTAAACTTTTCGATCTTGGACAGAGTAAATCAATATATCTCCAGTGGATACCATCCCATGATGGGGTGTATGGTAATGAAACAGCTGACGATCTGGCAAGAAAATGTTGCGATCTCCCTACACCCACTTGCACTAATTTAAGCTAAGCTGAAATCCATTCCTACTACAAAAATAAAACTAAAATGGCACGGATATTATCTCCTGTTCACCAATGGTATATCGCTGAGCAACCAGGCCTGTCACTTCTGAGTAAAATATCTAGGTCTCTCCAGACGGCCATGTCCAGATTCAGAAGGGGGCATCTTTGATGCATGAGATTCAAAGAGGGAGAAAAGACCTTCCGCTCGTGTGCCTGTTCCCTCCCTGCCTCTTCCGCTTACCTACTGGATTGTATAGGCGTCCCCCTGAGGCAGCTATCCGCTAAGCAGGACGATGTCAGTGATTTACTTCTGCGGCAAGGTTTCTTGAATTTGGTGTAGGCTTTCCTGCCAAAGAGGATTAGCACCAACAACAACAGTTCAGAAGGTCCTTCACTAACCGGTTAATTTCTTCTACAAATCTGGGAATTAATGCGATGCAGACTTCGTTGAATTACGTCTTAACAGGCAGATTCCTTTTCAACTGATTCTTTACATTTTCAAATCCATGTCGTCGTCGTTAAAGGCTATAAATGTCAGCCATATAAACAGTAAGTACGTTTATTAAGATATTCCAACTTCTGCCCAAATAAGCCTTTAATTAATTGAAAGATTAGTGACCAATTCGTATGGTTGAAAGGAGTAGTTAGAAATAAAGGTTTGCGAAATCTTCATAAAACAATGTGCAGTACTTTTAAACAAACAAGAATTAAAGAATGGATTCTCATCATTTCTGTTTGTGACCAAATTCAATGATCTCTTTGGAGATTCTGTTTTATTTTATTTGCTTTACACTTAATAGAATTTAAAATTCTCGAAATGTCCCACTTTTATAAAAGATTCATGTTAAACTGAAGACATGCAAGATTTTGTGACACTGTATTAAAATAGTTAGAGATATAAGCGAGGATTACACCAGAATTTTACTAAGGATTATTTAGTTCAGCATAAGGCGCAAAAATAAAGTAGAGTATAGAAGTAGGACTGGATAAATTTACAGGATGTAAAATGTATGCGTGAAGAAGTCGTTGTGCCTTAAAATCATAAGGCAACTGAACAGTGTTTATTATTATTAGTGTTTATTATTTAAACAGTTTTTCTTATTTGTTTACGTCAAACCTTGAAATTAATTTTTGTCCAGATTTTTTAAATCTTATTTTTTTGACATATACTTATTTTTATCTCCAGCGGGCGAGACTGTGTGTCGGAAATTCTAAAGCCATGCTCATTTTGAATTGAATTTTATCGCTTAACTGCGAAGACCATGATGTTTAATAAATAAAGATAATACACAAAACGTTAAAGAAACGACCCTTTGGGGGGTAATATAAACTCTGAAACTTTCAGATTTTTTAGCCGAAATGTCGTTAGCATAGAAGGGCTATTAATTACGTTTTGGCAATTTGTGTTGATTCACTTTCTGCGTTGCTCCATTTTTCAAAATGTTGCCACCAAATATTAGAGCCCTGTATAATATTTAAAGAAATTAAAACATGAATAATATTCATAAATGTATGCATGCTTCTCGCGTTGTGATAAAACAACGGTACTAGAGCCCTCAAATTTTGAATAATGTAATCCTTCACCGAATATGGGCACCTGGAAGCCCTAATTTGGAATTTGGAATTTGTTCTATTATCTATTTGATATTTTGTCACACATTAAAGAACTTTTGATTAACAAACTCAACGATTTCAAAGCGAGGAATGGCAACACAGTACGAAAATAAAAACATTTTTATCTCCAGCGCGCAAGACTGTGTATCGGAAATTCTAAAGATATGCTCTTTTTAAATTATTTTTCGATATTGCTGTTGAATAGAATTTTATGATTTAAGTGCGGAGACCATGATATTTAATAAATAAATATAACAAACAAAACGTTAAAAAACGGTCCTTTAGGCGTAATATAAAACCTGAAATCTTTCAGATTTTTTTTTTATTTATATTTTTCCTAATGCATTTTTCTTGAACTAAATATAGCTTTCTCTTTCATATACGTCACAGAAATTATCCCGAATGAGGCTGCACTTAAGAACATCATGCCGGTCTAAAGATGTAAAAGCTCCGATATTTAAAAACTATTTTGATGTATAGTATTTGGCAAAAAGAAAATTTAACAAAGCTTTTTGCCGTTTCATTTCCATGAAATGTAGTATACTTATGCTAAATATTGGCACATAAAAACTTATAGATCATGGCAAATATAATTCTTCTGAAAGGAACATCAAAAGCACATTTATATGCATACGGTATTTGAAATGTTAGACTGTAAAAGTTAAAAAATTATTTTTTAGACCTAATACAGAAAGCAGTAGCAAATCCGATTACGACAAAATCAGAAATACGAGAGAAAAAAAAGAAAAGGAATAAACAACAAAGCACTAGGGAGTCGGAAAAGGAAACAGAACAAACGCCAGATTTCTTAAAACACAGACGGAAAAAAGATTTAATTATATTTATTTCTCCGCTTGAACTATGAATCTATAACCAAGAATTATTTGCATCTGCATGCAAACGCCTCATTAAAAAGTAAGAATAATCCCGGAAAAAATATTCTTCGTTGTTTAATTACAGCTAGAAAACCTCCAAAAATAAAGCTAAAATAAAGCGTATTATCTTTAATAAGTTTATTGTGCCTTGCGCATTTAACATACTTCAGTCTTGCTTTTTTTATTTCATGCAAAAACACTCATTGGTAATCTCCTCAGGAACTAGATGTATAAAAAAACTTATGTTTTATTGTTTTGAAAAAAGTATTCAGAACGTGAAATTAATGTTTATTTCTTTGCATCTGGTGTTACAGGAGGACATTAAACATGTATTGCGTGGCAATTATAAATTATGTAAATAATAATTTTCTAATCACTTTCTACTCAAACAAAGTGCATTATTAAGATTAATTATCAAAATGAAAATGGGAATTTTTCGTTTCCGTATTACGTACTTTAGAATTTAGAAGGCGGGGAGGAAGAAAATAAGTTACTACAAAATAAAAAGGAAATTCTATCAAATATTTCATTATCCAAAGATTTTATTATTCTTATGACTTGTACTTGATGTTATTAATTATCGATAAGAAATAATTCACACGCATTCTGTGAAATGTTTGGAAACTTGAGCACTAAGGATTAAAAAAAATCTTTTTTAATGCAGTAACTTTGAATGTAAAGCTTAACGGCAAAACGTTTGAAATGTCCCTAATATTTATCAACTAAAACGCATTAAAGGCGTATAACATATTAAATCCAATTTATTATAGCCAAATTTGAGTTGTATGTTTTTCAAAACATCAACGCAAAGTAGCTCATAATTTAACTATAAACTTTGCATGGTAATACTCAAAGAGCTAGATTAGACCTTTTGTTGTTTTTATGTTTCATTTGTTTATTTTGGGTTACTTTAATTGTTGGTCTGTCAAGTCACTATATTTGTTTGAGCCGTAAGGCTTTTAAGAAATATGGAGACATAACTTTTGGTAATGCTGATATTTTTATAACTATTAGGGTATCACAACGCTCTCTTTAATTTTTGTACTAGCCACTTATTTATAATTATTTGATTTTTGGTTTTGGATAATTGAAATGATTTTTAGATGTCAGGAATGTATTTAAGCTCTTGATTTCTTATGACGAAGTGATTAATTGTAGTATGAATATTTCTTCTCTGGTGTTCGTGAGGTTTTGAATTAATGAAACTGAACTAAGTTACCTTGAGCTAATTAATAATTGACTGAATATGTAGTTTAAGTGGATTTAAGTAATGCTAGTTAGATCTTTCAAGCGGCTCCTCTTTTGCTCTACTCAATTAGGAACGTTGGTACCGCCTAATTCAAGGTACCATCATATGTTTCGGACATAACATAATTAAATACGTCAAAGTACAGCTTTGTTATTAGAGAAGTTTAAAAAATAGGACAGTCACAACTATTTTATTGTTTTTTTTTTCTGCTGTGATTTTTCTCACTTGTCTGACAGTAACAACAGATCACGTTATGTACAAAAAAGCAAGGGCTGAGCGTGTCATTGGCCTGCAGATTCGAAGTGTCAGTACTAATTTGGCTAGATCCATCCTAGTTTCGAGAGCAGAATCCCTCCTGCGAGTGTCCGAGTGTCCCCCATCTCTCTTCTCCTTCCAACAGCCATTCGAGAAGACTTTTGGTTTGGCAGTAAAACAAAATCATTAAAATCTGGAGATTTCAATAAATGCAGAAGACATTTGAAGATGCCACTTAGCAAACAGGCCTGTCTCTTCTGGGTAAAAGAAATAGTCCTCTCCAAACGGCCATGGCCAGATTTAGAAGCCGTCATCTTCGATGCATGAAATTCAGCTGGGGGGAAAGGACCCTCGTGTGCCTGTTACCGCTCTGCCTCTCCCGCTCACCTACTGCATTGTATGGGCATCTCCCTCAGACAGCTGCCGGCTGAGCAGAATGACGTCAGTGATATACTTGTGCGGCAAGTCTCTTGGACTTAGTGCAGGCTTTCCTGCCCCAAGGGGATTAACAACAACAACAGACATTTGAAGAAATACAGGGTGTTTATAAATGAATGGTGTGGTTTACAAATTAATTATAAACCGATCAAACACTCGACATCGACATTTTACCTGTGTAAAATCTACACCGTAAACAATGGCAGGTGTCCAAGCTTATTATGCGCTACCTGTGTTTGCTTATCTTGCTTAGTGCGCAGCCGCAGCATCAGTTTCCAAGATGGCGCCGCAGCAGGAAAAGCTTTCTTTGTGATCCGTTTTGAGTTGCCCAGATCTGTGGTTGAGTGCAGCGCACGTATCTTGCACATTTTCTGTATGGTATCCCGCGAGAAAGTGCACGGCCCATTTTTCTTCATACAAGAAATTGTGAGTGGTTACTCATTTCTAGACATGTTGGAAACTTTGTTGTCGCCCTAGCTGAAAGCAATTATGATGATTACATTTTGCAATTGGACGGTGATCAATCCCATTTTCACAGCAATACAAGAGCTTCTTAAAGACCGAATTTATGTACCGCCAATGCCCGTGTCCCTTGAGGAAGTTTATGATCTGATAAAGCGGGCACTGCAGACTATCAGGGCGGACATGTCACATCGAGTATGGGAAGAATTTGATTACCGTGTAGATGTGTGTCGCGTGAGAAGGAGTGCTTACGTTGAAGGATTATAATTAATGCATCAGAAACATAGATAGTTGCATCTACTTATGTTGTAAGGTTTGTTCATATAAAGTAATACATCGATTTATTATTAATTTTTAAAACTGCACCATTCATTTCTAAACACCCTGTATAATTCAGCATTTTAAAAGCTTTTTTAAAAATAATTTGTCAAATGAAACATTTTTTAAAGCGTAAGATGTCAGTAAAAATTAATAATGGAACATTAAGTTTTTTAAAGCTTTTGTATATTTTAATCCATAAATAAATCCTTAGTTTAATAAATGTATAATAAATCACTACTAATAAATATCATAAATTCCCCATAACTCAGATTATGAATGACCCATAATCAAATGTTTAAAAATGATATAAGATCCTAGATATTTGTAATAGGATTTGTTTATCTAATCTTTATTGAGTTACGCAGAAGCGCTTAAAACTTTCCGCAGATTTCCCACAGTCATATCATCAATCTCATTCCGACGTCACCATCAATCATTAAGCTTCCTTACTTTTCTGGGAACACTTAAGTCGTCATTCAGAATACCAGAAGAAATATCAGACAGTTTTTTCTTTACTTCCTCGATGTAATGCATATTTTCTACCCGTTACTAAAATAATAAAAATAAAAGGAAATTTCGTACGAAGAGGAAGTTGGCATCAGTTATAATGATTACCAATGAGTATGAATTATATTACTTTTCGCTTTTCCCTTACAAAGCTATAGCTTGTAAGGAAAAAGTATTATCACATGAAATGCGAGTGGGAAAACATGAAATCCAAATTAAGGCAAATTTCAACCTGCAATTGGTATGGATTTACAAAAAAAAATGCCTTTCAAGAGGTTGAATTGAATCCACTCGATTGATAAATATAACCATCACGTCAAAGAATACACCTTTTAACTCATTCCATTTTCCTTCATGTTTATTTCACTATAATACTCACGCGCTATTCTCAGTGTATTCATCATCTTATAAGGTATTTCTTCCCCCTCTCTTCGTATGCTTTCGTTGTGTAGTGGTCAGAACGCTGGGCGGGTATTGCAGAGGTCGGTGGTTTGAGACGTTGCTCATTTTTCAATATGCCTGCTTCAAAAACACCTAATGTCTCTACAAGTGGCGCCCGAACAGAAAGGTGGCGGGTGAGGATTCTCCACCACCAGGATCTGGCAATTGGGTCCCCTAATCCCCAATCGCCCTTTCAAAGGGGGAGTACATAACGTATTTCTTCGCACGCCTTCATGGTCAGTACGCTGAGCGCGTATTCTAGAGGTTTGTGGTTCGAGTCCCGGCGAAGGCGTTACACATTTTTCATCTCTCCTATTTCTAAATAATCCCACATCTCTACAATGGCGCCCGAACTAAAAAAGGGGGTGGATGATGATTCTGTGCCACCAGGAATTGGCGAATGGATCCTCTAATCCCCAGCCGCCTTTTAAAAGGGGGAGTTTATAAGGTTCTTACCCCGACTTCTTAGCATGTCTTCGTGGTGTAGTGGTCAGAACACTCGACACGTATTCGAGAGGTCCATGGTTCGAATTCCGGCGAGGGCAGTGCTCATTTTTCATCTCTCTAGCTTCTAAATAACCAAGTGAGTAGCCCTCTAAATATCTCAACAAGTGGGGCTCGAAGTAAAAAAAGGTGGTGGACGATGATTCTCCACAACCAGGATTTGGCGATTGTGTCCTCTAATCTCCAGTCGCCCTCTAAAAGGGGGAGTGTTATAAGATACTTCTTCCTCCTTCTTCGCATGCCTTCGTGGTGTAGTGGTTAGCACGCTGAACGCGTATTCCAGAGGTCCGTGGTTCGAGTCTCTGCGAAGGCGTTGCTCATTTTTCAATACTCCTGCTTCACAAATGCCTAATGTCTCTACAATCTAAATTACATTGCAGAATAGAACACAGAAGAAAAATATATCAATGACGATCTGTAAAATAGTTGCCATAATGCTTGATACAAACACCATAATAAAACTGACATGATGTGTAACAGAAATGAAACGAATAAAAAAGCACTTTTCACAGAAGAATCATCGACGCTTACAATTAACGCGCATGCGACTCTCAGCAAACTTTTTCTTAAAAAAATACTGTTATATTTTATAATAGAATAAGTCACAACATTCCTCTTTTTCAAAAAAACCAAACATTAATAGTATATGCACTAAAAGATTCTGCACTATAAGTTGAAAGTACGTCATTTGAATAAGGAAACTAAAAATACATAGTCAACTTATAGAGATCATGAAATTTTTATGAGAGTCGGAGAAAAAATGTTAAGGGGGCTTGTACACCTTAAAACCCTTAAGATCTTCGAATATGTTACTGTTGCAAGAATTGGGATAACGTATTTATTTTAAAAGCAATTACTTCCACCTTTTTGCAGCTGACTACGTAATATAGGTGCTTTGGGAACTAGTAAACAGAAAATTTAAGTTGCCACAAATATTTATATAATTAAATCTGCATTGTGACAAAATGTTTTATGAGTTCAAGTGATGTTTCCGCCTTGCGCGCGCAGTTTAAAATTCTGTTGCATAATTTAATGCCATATTTAATATATAGCTTTTATAACATTTGAAAACTACTGTGAACTAAATATCTTAGGAATTCATATTACATTCTTATTTTATTTGAAGATGAGTTGATAAAATGTATTTTATTAAAAAGATTTGTAATTTTGTCCGCATAAAATTATTTAATATTAAAATGCTCATGAGACTTTTGTTTCAGTTAAAAGATAGTGCTCATATAGAGAATTTTATCAAATTTCAAGTAGCCATTTTTGAAATATCATGCGCGCAAGGTGAAAGGAAGAGAACGCATAAAACATTTTGTCAAAAAGCAGATTAAATTAAAAAATATTTGTGGCAACACAAACTTTCTGTTTACTAGTTCCCAAAGCAGCTATATTATGTAGTCAGCTGTAAAAGGTTGGAAGTAATTGCTTTTAAAATAAATAAGTTATCCTAGTTCTTGCAACAATAACATATTTGAAGGTCTTAAGGGTTTTAAGGTGTACAAGTCCTCTTAACTGTGCGTTGCGAGATTCGAACCACTGTTCTTCTTTTGCTTCTAAACGTAGTAACCATTTAACACATAAAAGTACGTACGGCAGCATATGAAAATTTCTTACATTATTTTCTATGTGAAAAGGGAATTGAAAGAGGCACACGATGAAATGGAGATACCCAGTCGATCAACTTGAAGTAGTGACAAATTATCATACACTACGTTTCAGTTTGGGTGCCACTTCAGAGACCGTTGGGTTTCTCGAAGCAGAAAAACATGACAAATGAACTATGTTCTCGAATGCTTTCGAATGATGGGTCTCCCATTTACTAGTTGGATGTGTTAACCATTTTCGGTACGAAAGCACACTTAGCAATGCAGCAATTAGCGTCATCTGTTGAACAAAACAGAAGTAGAAACGAACCACAATTATTAAATTAGTCTTTCGAAAATGTTGAGTAAATATTTATTTTAAATGAGAATATCAACAGCAACTGTTATTATTATTAACTGAATATATCAACAGCAAGTGGTATTATTATCAATTAAAAATATCTAGAGCAAATGATGTCATTATCAATTAAATTTATCAACAGCAATTGTTGTTATTGTCAACAGAAAATATCTACAGCAAGTGATATTATTATCAACTCAAAATGTCAATATCAAGTGGTATTATTATCAATTGAAAATATCAAGTGATATTACTATTATGAACTCAAAATGTCAACAGTTAGTGATATTATTATCAGCTTCCTAAATCAACAACAAGTGATATTATTATCAACTAAAAATAACAACAGCAATTGGTATTATTATTAACTGACTCAATTAATAGCATTTAATATTATTATCAACTAAAACTATCAACAGCAAGTTATTATTATTATCAATTAAAAATATCAAAAATAAGTGATATTATTATCAACTGAAAATATCA